>OY365821.1:21631283-21916283 GCA_959347315.1 Bimastos eiseni
GGAGATAATCGTGGGACCTCAAAAAGAGAGACACTGTCCTCATAGATGTTGATGAGTGGGAAAATGGCAATATTTTGGGTAAAATAACCACATTTATCATCATATATGCAGAGCTCAGAGCAGATTTCTAGAAGAGGTGCTATATCAAGTTTCATTCATTAAACTTGTGTTCCACAAACCTGTACAATTGGATTCGGTTGGTTCTATGGAGTTTGAATTCCCAGTCTCAGAGTAACTTGGTTCTCATAATCAAGTAAATAGGTTTTTTTCTTCACCAACCTATTGCTAATCGCACCTTTGTGTACAGACTTCTAATAAACACTATAAGTATGTAGGATCTGGGCAAAAAGTATTTTGTACATCAATTCGTTAGTGCTTATCTTTTTGAGGTATCATTTACAATCAACTGATAGCTCCTTTAGTACTGAAAACATCGTACACTTTACAATAATATTAATTTAGGAAGAGTGGAAAGCCCGTATCTGGATGAAGTATGCCTGGGGAATGGGATAAGATGAAGAAGAAGAAGAAAGCTTTAGTGGCAGAAATCATTCACAGACTGTGTGAACAAAGAGGTCCATCTTTTCAAAAGCTGCAGATGAAGGCATTGAAAATTTGAAATAGTGACGTAAATAAGTGAAGTAATAATGTAAATATTGCAGTAAGGTGAACACTATCAATCTATCTATCTATCTGTCTGTCTGTCCGTCCGTCTATGTATGTAATTTATACAGTGCCCCACTGACTGCACTGCCCCTTCAAGATAACTTCAGAGGCGCTTCCGACCGAGTCCTGGTTAAAAAGGAAAGTCTTGAAGTTCAAAGAAAGAGCTAGGCAAGTGAAAGTTTAGCAATGGCTATTAAAGTTGCCTTTCTTAATTTGTGTTCTATGTTTCTTTCAGTCCGATGTCAATGCCAGTTTTCTGCGGGCTGCTCGAGCAGGAAATCTGGAGAAAGTTTTGTATCATCTGAGAAACAAAGTTGACATCAACACTTCAAATGCTGTAAGCAATGATCTTGTTACATGATTTTGAACAAAGTACCTGAATGAAGTAATTGTTGTTTATATATAGCAAGACTGATGAACTGCTTTCGTTTAGAATAGATTTTATTTTAAATAAAATTATATAGACCTACTTGGACACAGCCAAATGGAGGGACCATCCCTGGCTGCCCCCCCCTAAGTCTCTGCCCCTGATTCTTTGAAATAATAGTTTCTAATCTGAGAACCCTAATTGCACAAGGAAACTTTTCTTGACTGTCTAGGAAGCATAAATTATATAATTCATGCAATTTCCTACAGTTAATTAATACTTTGAGTTTTAAGCAGTGCATACGTTGTTATTCAAGTGTAGGCCTATGTGGAATACTCAATGGTTGATATTGTGCTTGTCCTCCAGGGTCCACTCAGACTCTTTTTATACACTTCTTAAAGCAGTTCTTTTGAGTTCGGAGTCGGGAGCGCTTCTAAGTACTAGCATTGAAGGGGCACTGTATAAATCTTTGTAATGAATGAATGAAAGAACTTGGTGAACGGTTTATCCGCAGTGTGTGTGTGCAAGCATACTTTCTCATTGAATCTCTGTACAGTACGAGGCATACTTGTGCAGATAGAAATGTTCTTGATGGTTCTTTTCATGACTTCCAGGCGCCTATTGTTGTTTTTGTCTATTTTCAACTTACTGTGCATTGTTTCGATAACATATTTTACTCATTCGCTATAACATTTGACATCATACAGACCAGCACAGAAAGCACCTCTGAGTAGATATCTTGAAGGGATGCTATATAAAAGTTCAATATAAAAACATTTGTTAACTATCTTTTCTAAGTAATTGGTGTGTGCACAGACAGCATTAGTTAACTAGTTAAGATGATGATTTATATTTCAATTGTATGTACCTGTTGCCAATATCAAATTGTAAAGACCAGGCCCTGTTAGCGGGACCAATCGGTCCCTTAGGGGTTTACTTTCCCTATTATCCCTCTTGTTACCGTTTTTTCATGCATTCTTATTCTTGTGTTTAATTGTTTGAGATTGATATTAGACATGTGGTTATGGTTATGATTACATTACACTATATCACATTACGTTTCATTTGTATGAGCATTTCTATTGCCAATGAATTTCTTCTGTTCGTTGGTTAAGTCCATTGTTTGGCAGAAGGTCTGCGTTTATGACTTCCAGTGTGTTGCCTGCTGTTGATGCCAGAGAGGATGGAAGAGAGACAGAGACAGAGACAGAGTAAACAGTGGAAGACAATTAGGGGATTGATGGATTACGGACGGATGCGGAAATGTGGAAGTGCTCGACGTCTGTTTCGGTACCAAGCGACAGGTGTCAGACAATTGCATCCATTAGCGAATAACAACGATTTCAGTGACATTGGCTTCAATGTGACTCCTTTTGTGCTGGTCGTCACTGAGTTGGTTCTTCAGGAGGAGGAGGAGGAGGAGGCGCTTTCAGCATTTCTGGTTTTTCATTTCCATGCTGCTGCTGCTGCCCTGGACGTGAAAAGGCAGTTGGTGTTTTGGCCATTGAAGTCTATCACTTGCTTTCACTAGCTCAATTACTATTCATTATATCATTTACGTGATGTCAATTTTTCATCACATCATTTACGCCGTCCAAATTATTTTACCATGTTGTTCACACCTTCTAAATTATTAATTACATTATTTACACTAACTTATTATTAAATTATCTAAATTATTAATTGCATTATTTACACTATCTCCTTTATTCAATTGCCCATTCATTTATTTGCTCACTTTAACTTGTTAATTCACTAAATCATTACAATATTTTTTTACATTTGTAATTATAATTATGACCGTTTATTCACTTTCTCACACTAATCTTCTTTTATTTAATTTGATTATATTTTCTCATTAAATTTCAGCTTAGCTCCTCACACTTGCATTTTATTGCATAGATTTAATATTATGTAATAAGCATTCAATAAAATATATTAAATAAAATGCTTCCACTCAGACAGAGATTCCTTTATGTTGACACACAGATATGCTTAGTAGTCAGGGACCTATTTTGCACAGAACTGGAAAGTCGCTATGTAACGTTATGTCACTAGGTTTTGGACGACTATAGGGAGTAAGAAATTTCAACTCTTTTTGACATAACGAACGGATTCATTGACTTTTACTTATGAAGATAAATTGACGAGTAACTATGTCAGCAAAAGAAGAAAAATTATTTTGGAGTTTCATAAAATCATATTTTAAAAATAGGCGCAAAATTTAATTTGGTGCAATATCAATGTTTACGAGTGAAATGTGTACATGGATATTTTACAAGTAACCATCAATAATAATAATAATAATAACGCCGACATATATGGCGCCGTAAACGCGGCCGTACCACAGCAAAGGCGCCTTACAAAACTACCATTCCTCTGATGCAGAATCCTTGGCTTAGTAGTCAATCACTCACTCACCTGATGATGTTTTCATTCATTCTGAGCATTTATATAGAGCCTGTCACGAACCTACTCAGGAGCTACTCTGTTCAATAACAGAGTTATGATGCTTTGGACGAAATAGTGTTGAAAACTGCAAAATGTTTAGTGTTAACTTCGCTTTGCATCACTTTGACATTTCTTCATCTTTTCTTCGTTTTAAGTCACTCTAACTGCTGACGTATTTTTCTCATTCATTATGACATTTAACACCATTTCAACCAGTGCATTTGGGGGGGGGCGCTGTTCAAATGCTCGATTATACCCTAACCCTAATGTCTTTGAGGCAGGTATTCCTTCTCTTCCGTTTTTTGCTTGCTAACTGCTGCAGATTAGAGTGTCCTAGTCCTCTGCTGAGCTGCTGTGTCTCCTAGAAATTGATCTGTGAGTGACTATATCTATCTGGGGTCCTTGCTTCATTAATTCTGCCTTGATCGATCACCAGTGAATAGGCTGATTATCCCACATCTTTTCTCCGGCCGTTGAAGAATTGTACTGTTTGGCACCAGACCTACGTAGGGATAAGGAGGGCTCAGGTAACGTAGTTGTTCAATATGCAAAGCTATATAAAAGATATGCGAGAATGCCTTGTCAGACCACAGGCTTGGGACTGACAGTGCCAGTCCCGAGCCTGGATACAGAAGGAGGGCGACGCTAATGATCTATGTTATCGCACAGTGTTTTTAACCTGCAACTATCACTGCCTTGATTTTTGTTAACTTCATTTTGACGTCAGTGTCATAAACACTGCCATCATTTGATATATATATATATATATATATATATATATATATATATATATATATATATACATATATATATATATATATACATATTAGGGTGACCATTAAATATGGAAAATATTTAAACTTTTGAAAATGTTGATTCTCACCCTCCAGACTGTTGCTACACTGTAAAAGAAATGTCCCAAAGAAATATTTTTGCATTTGGGTAATATTTAGGGTGTGCTCAAGTCGGTTTCATATTTATAGTGTTTGAAAATCTCGTTTGCAACTGTAATTGCTTATTTTTGGTATTTGTTCACTGCCACTCTCACAGCTTACTTACTATACTTATTACTTAGTTATTATTTATTTTGTATGCTGTCCTCAGTGATGTCATCATGAGGTCACTTCCAGTCGCCATTTTGTAATAAACCTAAACAAAAACTACGTTAATTATGAAAGTGAATTGTAGATTAAATTTCTGCTAGTGTTAATTATGGCTGTAGTAACTCGTAGCAAAGATGTTATTTATCTTCTGGATCATATGAAGGCCAGTCTGGTTGGAGCTAAGCTGCCATCAGTTGGTGATGTAATGCGCCTTTATCTGCATAAACTTACAAGTGGTGCTAAAACCAAACATGAGGCTGCATCTCAGACAATACATGAAGTGGAACCATTCTGGCACAAGGCAAGGATACCAATAAGACCTCGTCATCATGCTATTGAACAGTCTAAAACACAGATATCAAACGAAGAAAGCTTCACCGATACATTCTCCGATTTATTTGACATTGCTCACCAGGATGCGTTAGTATTAATCACGGTTGAAGAAGACAGAACGTTTCTGCTAGCACAACGTGAAAAAGGTAGGAAAGGTGCAATGGCAGGCGTGGATACAAAACTGGTGAAGAAAGAAGCAGAACTGAGGCAAAAACTGGATAAACGCTGCAAGTGGGAAGAAAAACAGAAAGCAGAACTAGATCTTTTCAACCAAAGCATTGCACTGTCATCAAGTGATGATGATACTGATTCTGAACCATTTTCAACAGAGAAAGAATCTGGAAGTGCGATTGTAGGAAATAAATTAACCAGAAAGAGAGGAAGAAGAAATATATTAACTGCTGGTGTCATGGCATCACTTGACCGTACCAAAACGAGCTCCCGCAGTGCCGTGCACACACTTTCTGCTAGTGTTCATGCTTCTGGGCAGAAAGTTGAGGACTTCAATATCAACTGCTCTTCAATCCAGCATGCACGCCAGAATCATCGTTTACTCTTCGCAAGTGATCTGAAGGCAAGGTTTGAACCGAAGAAGCCATTAACCCTTCATTTTGATGGCAAGCTGATGATGGATTTAACTGGTGATGAAAAAGTTGACCATCTTCCAATCCTTGTGTCAGGGTCTGGAGTTGATCAGCTTCTCTGCATTCCCAAACTGAGTGCAGGAACCGGTGAAGCCATGGCAAGTGCCATGCTTAAAGCTGTTGAATCATGGGGAATCAAGGATCAGATAAAAGCAGTTAGTTTTGACACCACGTCGAGCAATACTGGACGAAAAAATGGTGCCTGCGTGTTATTGGAAGGCAAGCTGAATTCACACCCGTTACATTTGGCTTGCCGTCATCATGTACATGAAGTAATGCTAGAAGAAGTGTTTGCAGGGACTATGGGTCCATCAAGTGGTCCAGACATCGGACTTTTCAAACGGTTTAAGTCATTTTGGCCTCACATAATTATCAGTGACTACAAGGCAGGAACTGATGACCCACAAGTAGCAGCCGCAGTGCACGACAACAAATCAGAAGCTATATTTTTCTTAGTTTCTCAATTGGAAGCTACTCAGCCCCGTGATGACTACAGAGAACTACTTGAGCTAGCCGTTCTGCTTCTGGGTGCTGAGCCTCCACGTGGTGTTCATATAATCAAACCTGGTGCACTGCATCGAGCCCACTTCATGGCCAAACTGATATACGCTTACAAGATATTCTTGTTTCGACATTCTGACTTCAAGCTGACCAACCATAAACAAAAAGGCTTTGCAGAAATCTGCATATTCGGTGTTCAGGTCTACCTGGAATCGTGGTTCTTGTCTCGGCTGCCAACCATCGCTCCAGCTAATGATCTGAGGCTTCTGCAAACACTGGTTTCGCTCGATTCACAAGCAGCAAAAGGTGCACTAAAGAAGCTCTGTGGCCACCTGTGGTACTTGAGTGAAGAGCTAATTGCATTATCATTCTTTGACAGAGATGTTTCTGCTCAGGTGAAAAAGTTGATGGTTTCAGCACTTCAAAAGCCAGCATCCGAAGATCCACCAAAGCGAATAACAGTTGACATCACTAAAATCCATGAAATGCAGTTGCATGATTTCGTGACAATGACTTCAAAGAAGTTCTTTCACTTGTTGTCAATCCCTGATTCATTTCTGCAAACTGATTCAGACAAATGGATAACCAGCCCGGACTATTTGAAGGCTGAGGAAATTGTACATGCTCTGCGGGTAACAAATGACACTGCAGAGAGAGGTGTTGCCATGTTACATGACTACAGTGGTCTACTGACTACAAGTGAAGAACAAACACAGTTTCTTCTACAAGTTGTTGCTGAGCATCGAAAGCTTTTTCCAGACAGTAACAAGATGACTGTACTTTATGGACTTTCTGCATCTAAAAGCCTATCATCCGCAGAATGACTGGTATCGTCTTTGCCAGCGTCGAGCGCACTAGTATAGTTAGTTATTAGCTAAAAACTCTGATTTATTTGATTTGTTGTTTAATTTGTTGTTTAACTTACAACTAATGGTTATGACAATTTGCAATTTTGTGAGCAGGGTATCTGCGACATTATAAAATGAGCAGTCATGTAGTGGCTACTGGCTATATTTTAATTTACAGTCTGTTACCTAAAAATCACGTTTTCGCGAAAAAAATGAATATTTCTGTATGCTTGAGCACACCCTAAATGTCAACTGATCTCAATAAAATTTTGCACATTTCTTTCATTTGACATGGAGACTTGATTGAGAGGGTGAGAGGTCTAAAATTCCAAAGTTGAAATTTAAGGGTCACCCTAATACATATATATGGTGCATCTTAGTGATTGGGCTGTATAAGGGAGAGGAATGTAATGTAATGTAATCGAACATTTCTAGGGCGTCCCTTCAAGATATCTACTCAAAGGCGCTCATAATGCCTCGACCCGCCTTCGTAATGCTGAGGTTAAGAATATTCCTTGTGCACGCTATATCCAGCAAATTAGAGGGAACATTGGTTGGAGGTTCAGGACAACAGAACTTAATGTAGAGATTTCTGTTCCACCTGCGCCCCTTAGCCAACTGACGAGTACACAGACTGTTAAAGCGAGAGGACTGGCCATCTGACTTCTTCCTATGCTAAGGCTAAGAAAATGCGGTCACTTGATACCAATGGCTGCATCTCAGGACTAGCTTAAGGGGGAATGCTCCTCTCTTCATCAGATGATTAGCTCACGGTTGGCCTTTTCACGTGTGACATGGACGGTTTTGAGCGGCTTTTAATAGAAATAATAATTTACATGCACTGACTGTACACTTTTACAGAATGGAATGAACGCATTGCATTTGGCAGCCAAGGAAGGTCATGTGGAGGTCGTCTCAGAACTTATTAACCAGCAGGCGAACGTCAGCGCTGCTACTAAGGTAACATCCTTCGTTCACCTTGATTTTACCATTTCACAAGGAAATATGCGGATGTAATAATGGTATTAGTAGCATGCAGTGTTTTTGATATTGTTGTTAGATGTATAACATAATGGGCGCCTTGCGTTGGTGCTGACAGTTAATTTTTACAATGATAGTTCATGTCTTCGTTCCTTCATACTATGTTTGTAATCATATCGTGGCTTTTCAGTTTTAAATTTGACGAAAATAAAAATAAATGTTGTTAGAATTTGTTAGAATTATCAGCTTTATAAGAGGAATAAATGATTCATGAGGAGTCAAACTTGCTTAGAGCTTGCTTATATATAATATACATATGGTGGAAGAAAACGAATTCCTGCTAGAGTCAATCAGGAGACAACAGAAGAAATGGGTGGGACACATCTTGTGGGGTGAATCCCCTCTGAGAACACAAATAAAATGAAGAATACTCTTACTATTGCTCTCTATGTAGTTTTAGTTTATTAATGATCTGTATCTTCATATAGACCAGCATTGACAGCACTTCTGATTAGCTGCTTTTCAAATGGTGCTATATGAATTTCTCATTACAGGATGTCAGTGTTGTATGCAAGACTTGAAACTTCAAGACCAAGACGAGACCGAGACAGTGAGGTGCCGAGACCGAGACCGAAACATTGAGGTACCAAGACCGAGACCGAGACACTAGGTTCAAGATAGTACGAGACAGTAAAAGACAAATGATCCTATATAAAATGTTATAAAATGCTAATGTATCAATTTTTGGGAATAATGTTTATTTGTAATTTCAATTTGAAACTTATAATGTATATAGCACAAATTCCTGAGAACAGTTTTTATATTGCCGCACAAGATTTTAGGACGGTTCACGCGAAACACATCGGGACCGCTTGTTTGAGACAGAACAAGACATTCACTTCAAGACAGTTTCTAAAAATTCGAGACACTACCTCGAGACCGAGACCGAGACAGCAGGCTTCCGAGACCGAGACACTAAAAAACTGTATCGAGCCGGTCTCGAGACCGAGACACTATCTCAAGACCATACAACTCCATAACGGCTACCGTAACGGCTACCGTAACGACTACCGTAACGGCTACCGTAATAACTACCGTAACAAGACGGTGTCTCGAGACCGAGACACTGTCTTGAGACCATACAACTCTGCAGGATGTACAATAGAACTGAACAGTCTTCCTGACTGACCTTCAATCTGTCGCTGTCTTCTGGTCACTATGAACTTTGAACCTGTGACCTACCTGTCTGATAGTTTTTGTTTCTCTTACCTTTTAGAAAGGTAACACCGCCCTTCACATAGCATCACTTGCTGGTCATGAAGAAGTCGTTGAAGTTCTTGTGCTGAATAGTGCCAAGGTCAATGTCCAGTCACAGGTCAGTTGGTCATTTAGGTCGTTTGATCATTTAGGTCGTTTGATGTGATGGTTGCAGCCATTTGTAGTGTTGCTTTGGATGTATTATATTCCTGTACCTACTTACTATCGTTTAGCTACTATTGTTATACCTACTAATATTGTTTAGTAAATACTGCTGCAGGTTACTACTTTTGTTTAGTGACTTATTGCTGTACCTGATTACTATTGTTTAGTAACTATTGTTGTACCTACTAATGTTGTTATTAACTGTTGTACCTATCAACTATTGTTTAGTTAGTATTGATGTACCTGACTACTATTGTTTAGTTGCTATTTCTGTTAGTAAATCCTTTTAAAACAGAAGCACTTACTTTTATCAGATAACTGACTGTCGGTTCTAATGCAAAAGTAATATTGCTCCTCAACCTAGAATCCATTTTTGTTTATCAGATCTCAGTGATCTCTTGACTATTGTTTTGTTTCAGAATGGCTTCAGTCCTTTGTACATGGCAGCGCAAGAGAATCATGTCTCTGTCGTGAAGTTCCTTCTGGCCAATGGAGCCAGTCCATCGCTTGCGACGGAGGTCAGTCCATTGGAAGCACATACAAGTCTAACCTAGAAACTTAGAATATCTGGACTTCGTGTTTTCTTTGAGGGGAAAGTTAAAAAAAACTGAGCTTCAACTTGGTAGAATCTCTTGCACTGCTTGGATCTAAGATTTTACATAAACGATTCTGGATCTTGCAAAGCTTATCCTGGATTTTTCCCTCTGACACCCAGGGTTTGATGAAAGTTGCTTTGAGGGGATTGACAAATTTCCTCTTGACTTAGGTGGCACTCTGGCGCGTTTACCTCGGCTTAACCCGACTGCTATTTCCTTGGTCATTTGAGTCGGGTGTGCTTCTGAGTGGATGTGTTGAAGGAACGCTATATAAATCCTTCTAATAAATAAATAAATGACAACACTTACTGATCTGAAGTGAAATCGAGAGGAAGTATTGTCTCAAGGTGGATTTAAAAAGAGCTTACTGGGGTCGTAACTTATTCATTGGTGTAAAAGAAGATCAAGTGTTATTCAACTGGTCCTCTTTATCATGTGGCTGGTAAAGGCATTCGGTTAGGAGTCGTCAAACTCTGCTAATTATTATCTTTATCTCGATAAAAAAATAACTGAAGTTTCCTGACCGTTTACTACAACATATTGTAAATATTGATTCATTGTATTGATGGTCAAAAATACAATAGGAATATCAGACGAATCAGGTTGTGGTTAATTAATCACTTAATACTTAACCAGCCAATAATGTCAGATGGCGATGGGATGCTGGGCAAGTGTTTACGTTATTAGCTCACTATGAATCAATATCTACAATACTTAACAGTTTTTATATGTCCTTTAGGCTTGAATTAATCCCTAATGTGGATGCCATGCATGCTTGACATGTGACCATGCACAATGTTATTATGTCAGATAGATTCTGATGTTAATTCTGAATATTGCAGGATGGCTTTACCCCTCTGGCAGTTGCCCTTCAACAGGGCCACGACAAAGTGGTTGCTATTCTCCTTGAAAACGACACGCGTGGTAAGGTCCATCTTCCGGCGCTCCACATCGCCGCCAAGAAGGACGACGTGAAGGCGGCCGCTCTGCTCCTACAGAACGAGCACAACATTGATTACCTGTCAAAGGTCTGTCATTCCGCTGGTCAACCAGATGGGTGCTCGCCTGCATCCGTAGCCACGGCGACGGCAGGTTTAGATGGATTGCAATTGCTCAATGTTGCTCGCTCGTTCGATTGGGAATGGCGAACACATTGCTGGGACAGATAAAGGGATAAAGCAGGGTGTTTATATCGTGGAACCATGTTTTCCATCAAGCCGGTCGCTTCTCTCGTTATAATAAATATGTTGCCTGCCTATACAGGATATTTGTCATGGGTAGGGATGAGGTGGAGTTGATGGTGTGGGGGTAGTGGTGGTCATATGCATGAGAAGGTATGGGGTAGTGATAATGTTGGATTTATGCTGGCAGTTGAGTTAGTTGTAATGGATGGTGCCAGTGATGATAGTGGTCACTGAGGAGGTGGTAGTGATACTTTAGTGACACTTTAGTGGCAGTGGTGGCAGTGGCAGTGGTGGTAGTGGCAGTGGTGGTAGTGGCAGTGGTGGTAGTGGCAGTGGTGGTAGTGGCAGTGGTGGTAGTGACAGGGAATGATGATGATTTATGGAAGAACAGGTGGGAAAAGAGAGTTACTATAAAAGATCTTGAGGTAATGGCCAGGACAATAGCTTTGAACGGAAAGCCAGCTGGCATTGGAAGCCAGTGCAATTGATTTGACCATAGATTGATAGATGTGGGAGTATTTAGAGATGCAAGATACAATGAATCTGGCAGCAGCATTGAGAACTTGCTGGATAGGGTAGAGGCAGACAATGGGGTGACCTATCAGAAAAGAATTGCAATAGTCACTTCTGGAACAGACGAATGCATGAACTACGTACTTAAAGTGAAGTTGGATAAGGAGACAGATCTGGGAATAGTCTCAGAGAAGGTTAGTAGAGAGTATGACACCTATACTTCACTTACAACAGTAGAAAAGGTAGCATATATATGTATGTATACAGAGATAGTATGCTAGGATTCAATCATGGATAGGACGAGTTCAATGTCACAAACCTATATTGAGCAGAGTTTCACTTACCTTACTCAGATTTCTGTATGTATTCTATTATTAACAAGTAGATAGTAAATATGTTACAACATGAATGTGTGTGTATGTATGTATGTATGAATATAGGGTATGCATGTAGCTGGGCTCTAGTGGAGTGCTCTTTTGAAGTAACCTCTGGTGAGGGTTGATATTCGAAGCCATTAGACTTAAAAAACATTGTTCTAATATTCAGATAATTCCTCTTTTGAATGGTTGTCATTTGATGGACTAATTAAGTTGATGCTGTTTTTTCTATTTGCTTTAGTCTGGCACTTTAGTCAACGATACAACCAAAGTAAGACTGAGTTGCTAATGCCTGTACTTCTTCTGTCTTATTTGCATGCTGCGTTGGAGTATTTGTGTAGCGTGTAGTCATGCCATCACACTCACTTATTTCAGCAATATGTGTATCTTAAATGCATGTAACCCAATCAAATGAGGGGGACAGTGGTCGTGGAGGAGCTCACCCCGCCAGTTCATTTGAGTAAGGTCGAGGCCATGGTGTTCAGCTGTAGGAAATCATGTGCAAAGCTAAATGATCCATTTATGGTGAAGATGCAATCAAGACAGCATTGAATTATGTTGTTCTTCAACAGGTGTTTTGCTTTCTCCAGCAGCTGAGGAGATGTGCGTTTTGTGTAAATTTTGAATAGAATATTGATTCTCAAAGCTGCTCAGTTTTCAACATTTATTCCTAACTGCTACTAAATACATTTGGTTTCTGTTTAAGGTTTGATTTGTTTACTTATTCTTATTCCAGTGTTACCTCAGTGAAATCAAATGAGCATCTGTTGACATAGCTCTGCTGTTTTAAGCATGCCTGTTTCTATAGGGGATTTGCTTTTGAGGTTTATTGTATGGTTTGGGGGTGCTCGATGGTGTTGTTGTTAGCATGGTGGGTGGTCTGAGGTCAAATCCCGCCATGGCAGAAATTTGGTTTGAGATTTCTGCACCCCATAGCCAACTCAGCTAAAACGAGGAACGACAACCCACCCCAATATGC
Organism: Bimastos eiseni; assembly: GCA_959347315.1. Lineage (NCBI taxonomy): Eukaryota > Metazoa > Annelida > Clitellata > Crassiclitellata > Lumbricidae > Bimastos > Bimastos eiseni. Next base: position 21,644,249 of record OY365821.1, read on the forward strand.
AGAGGCTAAGAAAATGAAGTCTCTAACATGTTGTACCCTTAGCTGGCTTAGGGCTAGCTATGGGATTGCTCTTGTTCTTATCTAGAATACAGTTTAGGATATCATGTGTATTCTGTTGCCCCTGTATGTTGTTCGTAGTCCACTGAAGCATGCCGAGTGGTGACACTGGTACTCAACTCCGAAAAGTGCACTGAAAAATTGGGCCAAACATTTTGTCTGTCTGTCTTGTCTGCTTGTAACTGTGTAATTGTGTGTTTTTTACAGAGCGGTTTCACGCCTCTGCACATTGCGGCTCATTATGGCAATATCAACGTAGCTCAACTTCTGATCGAAAAAGGAGCGGACATTGGCTACAAAGCCAGAGTTAGTTGCTTCTCATGCATCATGGTTGTCAATGGATTTCGATGGGTACCATCAACTCTGCTGGTTCCCTAATGTTGAACATGATTTTCTCCAGAGATTCATCAATCACATAACCTGCTCGAATTCAATGAGAACTCTGCCCTCTTACTTAGTGGAAATAAATAGCCTGATCTTCTCATAATGGATTGATGTGTGGGAATATACATATATATATATATATACATACATATGTACATACATACAGATATATATATAAATGCCAAATAGCCACCATGTATTATATTATATATATATATATATATATATATATATACAAGCATCATACATATGCAGGTCATGTAATACAAGTTTACAACAAGGGATGAACAGAAGCTCAGCCCAGATACTTGAACTCAATGGGATACTTGATTCGACCGAGTATCGTAGTACTTGGCATTACTCGGACTCTGACAAACAATAAAAGTCCCTCGAGAAGCAAAAATCTGAATTTCGATTATTTTCTGTTTTGAAAACGCAAATCGATTTTGTTTATATACATAAGACGAAAAAGTATTTTGTTTTTTTATTACTTTATCACCTTCAGAGTGAAAACCGAAATTTACAAAAACAAATAAATTTATTCATTTATTAAACTTTTAATGTTTACATTATTTGCCGAGAGAGGGAGACTTTTTAAATATTCAATAGGTTACTCTGACTCTGTGCTATTCACTCAGTTCATCCCTATTTACAATTCATTTTTCTCTCAATACTTTTCAATAATGCAGAAGAATTACTAAATTATGTTTAAATAAGACCTCATTTCTTCTATGATTGTGCATAGAATGCTGATTTGTAATTTTAGAATTCGATTACACCTCTTCACGTTGCTGCGAAATGGGGTCGAAGCAACATGGTAACGCTGCTTCTGGATCACAGCGCGAACATTGACTCTAGGACGAGGGTAAGGTCACAGATGGATGATCACTGCTCTCCCTATGTGCTGCATATGAATGTTAGAGGAGTGTCTATGTAGCAACACTACTTTTCTGTCCCTTAGTTTCTCACTAAGGGATAAGATAAGGAGCGAAGACATCTGGAAGACGCTTATATTATGGAAAAATACGAGAGGCCAGAACGAGATGGTTTAATCATGTGATGAGAAAAGAGGATGAAAGCTACATTAAAAGAATTATGAGAGCTGATGTCAACGGACGACGCAGTCGGGGAGACAGAGGAAGAGATGATTTAATCATGTGATGAGAAAAGAGGATGAAACCTACATTAAAAGAAGAGATGGGAAGATATGATATTAAAGACCCTAAGAATCTAAAATTGAAAAAGGAAGACACTTGTGACAAAGTCAAGTGGAGAAGAAGGATCTGTGTGGCTGACCCCTCCCCTGTGAGGGATTAATTCAAGCCTGAAGGAGATATATGTAGCAACACTATTGGGGGTTCTTATTGTTCCCAGTTCACAAACAGAAAGCATAGCTCAATCATTTAAAATAAATTAGATCAGCAGGAAAGGAAGTACCATAAAGGGACAATGGTCCTGCTAGTAGGGCCGTCCTTTCAACAAATAATTTTATTTGCACCTGGTTAAGTTTAAATAAGGCTAATGCTTAACTGCTAAATGTTCATATTGATTTGATAGGGCAACATGATTTCAGATTAAGAATGATTCACGAAGAGTTAAATCACTAATTCATCTGTTGTACTTTTAATGTTATAAAATGGCATTTAAATTAAATGCCAGTTCATGAAAACTTCCCAACATTGCATATTTTGTATTATCAGCGTTGGAATACCACATGTTTTTCATATCTGATGCTATTGAAATGTGTACTTAAGTTGCATGGCCATTGCAATTCTGAATATGATTGCTTTGAATTCTGCAGGATGGCTTGACTCCCCTACACTGTGCTGCAAGGAGTGGCCATGATCAGGCGGTTGATCTACTGCTGGAGAGGGGTGCTCAGGTCTTGGCGAAAACGAAAAACGGTCTTGGTCCACTGCACATGTCGGTTCAAGGAGACCATGTCGACTGTTCACGACTACTGTTATATCACAAGGCACCCATTGACGATGTCACGGTGGTCAGTTTCCATTTCCTCTGCATTTATGTTATCGCAGCTGAAATGAAGTGAGTTCTTAGACACGTCTGCCTATCACAGTCATATTGTAGTGTCAGAAGTCTTTAATGCCAAATAGGATGACCTCCTTTAGGGAACCAAATGTCATCTTCTGGTGTCATGGAGAGTCAACCAATTCTGATGAGATAACAGCAACAATATCATCCCATCAAGGGGTTGGTGTGAGTTAATTGCAGAGGGTGGGTGTGCAGAGTATGGGCCTGCCATGTTTCCATCTTGTATCTACTGTAGTTTGCGGTGCAAAATAATTGGAAAACGAGCAGGAACATATGTTATTGATGATGATTTTGTATAATTGGCAAGCAACATACCATACTTTTTATTATGATCCATTTAGTGAGTCTTTTGCCTAACTTACCAATCATTTTTTTTAATTAAACATTGAACTGGTAAGTCAGGCAAAAGAACGACTCACTAAATGCATTTAGTGAGTCGTTCTTTTGCCTGACTTACCAGTCAGGTTTTTATCAAACGTTGAACTGAAATTCTTTGCTTTCAACAGGCGCTGTTGTTAAAGGCATGTAATATATGAGCAATTACTTTACCTTTGGTCACACTGCCTTATTGCCTTGCTATGCCTCACCTTGGTTTACTTACCTAAGTAGCAGTAACTTATGTACCTTACAGGCCAGCGCAGTAGATATCTTGAAGGAGCGCTATATAAATATTCCATTACTTTACATACGTGTGTAAGTATCTTGTCATGGTAGCTCTCCTAAACTTAACCTTTGCCTCATTTAACCTGTGACCAATGCAAAAAAAACGTTATAGGATTATCTGACGCCGTTACACGTTGCTGCTCACTGTGGCAACCTAAAGACGGCTAAACTATTGCTGGACAGGAAGTGTGAAGTCAACGCAAGGGCTTTAGTAAGTACTATCATACAGCACAGTAAGTCAGAATATGTTGCACGTGCAATTGCGTCACTTCATGGATTACTGGAGTGGTTCCTTTTTGGAATGGACTCCACTTGCGTTTGTGTACTATTATATATGACTCCATTCAACATGTACATTATCAAACTGACTTAAAATGTTAGTTACTTTTGCTCGGCACTTTTTTAAGTAGATGAAAGGACCAATGAAAAGGACAAAATCTGTGTATACATACATACATACATACCTGCATACATTCCTACATGCGTACATACCTAGAGTCACACATGCATACATACGCACATGGTACATACATACATACATAGTCTACAGTCTATGTATATAGACTGGTATCTACATAGGGATATATACACATGAAAGTACCTTCATGTGTATACAAAGGGAGGCCCGAAAGAATTACCTCCCGCTAACAGGGCTACCCACTGACTTATTTCGTTATATAAATTGTTGTCAGCACTGACATAATAAACTCAAATGTGCAGCAAAACAAAACACTTGTATAGAGTAACATCATGAAATATTCAAGTTGCAGTCATACATCTAACTAATCTTAACTAATTCTTTAAGCCTAACTTGAAGAATAAATTTGCGAGGGGTGGATGATAATAAGCTTACTCAAATAAGATAAATGGACAATTCAGCAAATAATTTCTCATCTTATTTTTAAATGATTGCAAAGTTGCAGTACTTTGAATATCATAAGCGATGTCGTTCCAAATCTTTGGTCCATTGCATCTTATTGCAAACTTATGAGTATTAGTGCGAGCATAAATTGGTCAGTGTTTAGAAGCGGTTCTCATACCATAGGAATGGAACGTATTTGATAAGTACAGATCTGGGGAGCTTCATTAATTTGTATTCCCTAAAGATTGGATCAGTATTGCAATAAGAAAAATAAGGATAAATTAATGAGTAATACAATTGTAGTCTAATGGAAGACTGTAACAAATGAGATGTTCTCCTCAGCATCCCAACATTCTTGGCCACTTTAGCGAATATAGTTGCTATGTGTTCACCCCATGATAAATTTTGGTCAACCACTACTAGAAATTTGGTCGAACTGACCTGGGTAATTAAATCATCATTCATTGACAACTTACAAGAGGAATCTAGTGGAGTGACCTTTCTCTGAAATTTAAAGAGAATATAGGCCGTCTTTTCTAAGTTGAGCGATAATTTATTAGCCGAGAACCAGTCCATTATTAATTTTAATTAGTCGTTAACAATTTCATGTAAGATCTCAAACGAAGAGTGGGAATAAAAAACATTAGTATCGTTGGCAAATAAGATGAAAGACATAATTGGTGCGACATTAGGCAGGTCATTAATATATAATAAAAAAAGTAGTGGACCTAAATTTGAGCCCTGTGGCACTCCATGACGGATTGTTTTGCAATCCGATAAGACTCCATTGCATGAGACACATTGGGTTCTCTTCTCTTCTCTTCTCTTCTCTTCTCTTCTCTTCTCTTCTCTTCTCTTCTCTTCTCTTCTCTGGGCTCTTCTAGGTAACTCTCAAACCATTCTAATTTTATTCCCCTTATACCATAAGCTTCAAGTTTTTTAAGAAGTATGTGATGGTTTACAGTGTCGAATACTTTGCTTAGGTCGAAAATATACCGATGCTATCCTCGAAAGCATTCGAAATTTTATCATACATATCCATAAGAGCCATTGATGGCGATCGACCTGATTGGAAGCCAAATAGGGAATGAAATATTATGTGGTGTTTTCCTATGTATGTAGAAAGCCTCTCGTGCTTAATTTTTCATAATATATGGCAAAATAGGGTAGAATAGTGATCGGCCTATAATTGGCACATTCATCTTTTTCCCATTTTTATAAATTGGAATTATTCTAGCAGTTTTTATTCCAGAAGGTATTATACCAGTTCTTAATGAGCAGTTAATTAAATCAGCGAGAACAGGCGCCATAAGCCCAATTTGAGGTGCGACCAGACAAGAATCAAGATCATCAATTCCTTTACTGTGAGTAGTATGTATGGAAGAAGATATGTTCATTATTTCTTATGGAGAGGTCGGGATTAGTCCAAAGGAAAAGGGAGGAGCTGGTAGCTTTGAAGATTAGGCATCTTTAAATGATAACTTTAAAATCTGATGGTTTTATGTAGAATGGTTTTACTCCATTGCACATTGCCTGCAAGAAGAATCGAATCAAGTTTGTTGAACTTTTGATAAAATACGGGGCCTCTATCGAAGCAACAACTGAGGTAAGTTGAATCTATCCATCCAAACACGTTTAACGATATATGCTAAACACATTTAACAATATGCTAAGCAGATTTAACAATATGCTAAACACATTTAACAATATGCTAAGCAGATTTAACAATATGCTAAGCAGATTTGAAAAATATGCTGAACACATTTAACAATATGCTGAACACATTTAACAATATGCTAAACACATTTAACAATATGCTAAACACATTTAACAATATGCTGAACACATTTAACAATATGCTAAACACATTTAACAATATGCTGAACACATTTAACAATATGCTGAACACATTTAACAATAAACTGAACACATTTTAAAAATATGCTGAAACATTTTAAAAATATGCTGAACACATTTTAAAAATATGCTGAACACATTTTAAAAAATCTGCTGAACACATTTTAGAAATATGCTAAAAACATTAAGCAATATGCTTAACCTGGCTGTGATGATAGAGTCTGGCTATTGGGGAATGGGATGATTGTTGTTGAATTGTCTAAGACATTGTGTGAAACACCTATTCAGCAGGATTTGCAATATCTGGAATTTTCTTTTCTCAGCTGACTTTCTGATATTGCTCCAGGTCCATGTTGGATAACTCTGGTAGTGCCAGTTCCAAGCCTGGAAAATGGAGAAGGGCGATGTTGATGGCCCTGGCATGTTGGCCGCCACAAAAATGTCATATGACCATTGGAAGTACAACTGCACACTGTGTCCCATGGGGAATTCAATTAATTTGAATATTGTTGATGCTAAATTCTAGAAATCCATTTCACTTTAATTTCCTGTCTGCAGAATTTTCCATCGCTTGAATATTTTTAGCGGCAGAGTCGCAAAGGTGATGTGGCATAATGAGCTGCCCTCTCACTAGAGACCAGGGATATAGAACAGCGTAGATATAGGCTCGTCACGGAATGATGGGAGACAATTTGTGGATATGACTATGAACGATTGATTGCATGCTTAGAGAGGAATTGGGAAAGAGAGCCGCCGATCATTGGATTTCTACTAAGTAAATATTTTGTTTGAGACAGAAAACTAATCTCTTTTATGGCCTACACCAATTCGCTTGTTTTTTATAACCTTGAGCTGTTGGATGGGTAATTTATGAATTGCCTTCATATTGTATTGTTACAGTAATGTATTTATACCTAACCAGCTGCAACTGCTCATCAACTGAAAGGGTGACACTGCTTACAGGACTTGTGTCCTATTTTGTACCATGTGTTTGTTATTTGGGAGCAGTAAAAACACTTGGTTGGTTTGGTTAATGCAATGAGAAGAAATAGGAAATGTGATTTAATTGTTAAGTAATGAAAGGTAAATCCTATTTAGTGAGTTACTTAGGGTGTCCTATATGCAAGGTCTTTATATGCCATCCTGTATGCTTATGTATGTAAGTACACACATAAATACATACATGTCACACATACATACATGGTTGCATACATACATACATACATACATACATACATACATACATACATACATACATACATACATACATACATACATGCATACATGCATACATACATACATACATACATACATGCATACATGCAGAGTCTCCCCAAGGTGCTGAGGAATGTATGACCTGATCTCGGTGTCCACACAGAATCTCTAATTCGTTCATGATTAAGTTATGCCATAGAAGATTGGATGTGGCAATACGTGGGCAGCTGATGTGGTAAACCATTTTGGTGGTTCATATTGCATGCATGAAACTAACTGATCTGCAGGTTGAGGCTGCAACGTAACCATCGGTGCTCTCCTTGACAGTTGTTGAATTCTGTTACCATTATGCAGATATGAAGACAGATATTTTTTGACACATCGAATTCGTGAACGATCTCTTGACCTTTTGTTCTTTGACCTAAAGAAATTTCGCTTCTTCAAGGCAACCAGTAATATCTTAATGTGGCATTGCAAATTTGTCAAGTTTTTTCTAAGTAGATATCCTGAAGATGTACAATACAAATGAGGTTCAGAACTTCATTTTGAGATCATTTGACCTTCTGAAGCGGTTGTAATATTTCTGAACATTTATGCCATCTGTCAGCTGTTGATGAGAATCCGTCGGCTGGTTCGTGCTTGTTCACGGTCTCACCGCTGGTGACTCGTTTCAGCTTACTGTACATAGTTCTGCTAATAGTTGTATTTTTACTCGTTCACTGTGACACTGAGTAAATATCTTGAATGGGTGCTATGTGACTGCTTGATTATATTACATTTCAATATCTGAAAGTTATTCTTCTAGAGGCGCTATATAAATAAAAAGATACGATTATGGCTAATCATCTGCGTCCATTGATGACTTTTCACTAATTGTCTGCTTCTTTTGTTTTTAACCGGTTTAGTCCGGACTGACAAGTCTTCACGTGGTTTCCTTCATGGGTCACATGAACATCGCCATCTTACTTATTCAACACGGGGGCAATCCAAACACGACGACCGTTCGAGGTGAGACTGCCCTTCACCTTGCCGCCAGGGCCAACCAGACTGACATCATCCGGATTCTGCTGAGAAACGGAGCCGAGGTCGACGCCAGAGCCAGAGTACGTCGTTCGTCATCATAGTCTGTTCTTCGTAAATGTAGTCGTAATGGGGTTTATGAGTTTACGTTACCCTGGAAGCTAAATCTTGGGTTTTATCGATAAACTACTTTCCAGCAAAATGTGGAGATACTACAAGATAATTCTCAAGTGATGATTTGTTACATTGTAGATTGTTGCATGTAATAAACACTGCAGTTGTCTGGTTACTGACTGTAGTCTGGTGTCTTCAATATGTTGCCACATCTAGGAACAACAGACGCCTTTGCATGTTGCATCACGTCTGGGCAACGTGGACAACGTTGCTCTTCTCTTGCAACATGGAGCTGTACCAGATGCAGTCACCCGTGACCTCTACACACCCTTGCACCTAGCAGCCAGAGAAGGTCACTTGGAGGTCGTGCAACTCCTGCTGGAAAACGGAGCCAACCAGACTGTTGCCACAAAGGCAAGTCACACTAGTGTTCCTAATGCCTTTGAGAACTGTAGGCAAGTCTCAGGAACAACATTTCCTAGCTATGCTTGTTACAGGAACTGTGTGTACGCAACTTCAGTACTGTAAGAACATTTGCTAGCTAGGATCATAACAGGGATTGTGGGCAAGTCTGTAAGAACATTTGCTAGCTAGGATCATAACAGGGATTGTGGGCAAGTCTGTAAGAACATTTGCTAGCTAGGATCATAACTGGATCAGCATTCCCTAGCTGGGTGTCATAACAGGAACTCTTTTATGCTAGTTGTTTACCCGTGTATTTGTCCATCTCCATTATACCTAGCATTGTTTCATGTCGACTTATCCCATTCATTTACCAAAGGATATGATTGAAAGTAGTCCATAATTAGTTATCTTTGATGGTTTCTGACATAGAGGGATTTCCTAACCATGCATTGGTTGACTATTTTCAGCACAGGCTATAACAGTCCACTCTGATTACTTGCTTTCCACAAAGAGAGATTACGTCTCTGCTGCCTTCACATCCTCTTCGGAAGCACTGTCATCCTCCTCCTCCTATTCCTCCGTCCTGTCCCTGCTTCTTTCTTTCTCCTCTTCTTTCTTCACCTCTGCTGTAGTCACCACCTTCTTTCTTCGTTCCTGATGTATTGCCAGGTTATTTGCTGTGCTAATGGGTTTCCTTGATGTGGATGCTATTGTGCGACTGTGGTCATTTTGCACGAGTCACTTTGCCCGCCTCATTTCCGTTAATTAAAGTAGTGTCTATGTATGCAAGTGTGTATGCATGTGTGAACATGTGTGTGTGAATGAATAAATGTATGTATGTGTGCATGTATGTATGTGTATGTATGTATGTATGTATGCATGTATGTTTGTGTGTATGTATGTTTGTGTGTATGTATGTGTGTATGTATGTATGTATGCTCGTATGTATGTATCTGTACAGTGTATGATCATATACCACCTGTCAGAGCTTTCATGAAAGACATCAGTAACTAATTGTATAGTTTTTAAGTATTTTATGGTCATGTATTATGCTTTTCATGTTGCCCTGTCTAACTGTTTCTAACAACATTTAGAGAAGAACTCTCATTAAGTTGCTCTACGAATTTATGGCTGCTGCGATTAACGTATTATCATATTCTCAATTAAAACAAAGGACCTCTGAGACATTCTGGTTGTTGATTCTTTCAATTTTCCTCTATAGTCCTCTCTTATTTGAAATTGTCTTTTACTTGAAGATATCGTCTCCTCTCAGTTACGCTTGTTACAATTAAGATTCCAGCGACGCCAAGCTACATAAGTCTGTGCTGTGGGTTTTCTTCCAGAAGGGTCTGAGCGTCTTGCATGTTGCCGCAAAGCACGGTCACGTGAGCGTTGTAGAGCTGTTGCTACAGCAGAAAGCGGATCCAAATGCAGAGGGAAAGAATGGATTGGTGCCACTGCACGTCGCCACGCATTACAATCAAGTGAATGTGATGGTACTGCTGCTGAAGAGTGGCGCTTCCCCGCAGCAAATGGCAAAGGTCAGTCAGTTGGTGATGATGTTTATCGTTTATCTGGGGTTGTTTCAGCTGGCATACAGCGGTGGAAATGATTATTGCATTACCGTAAAAAAAGCTAAGAATCAGTTAAGTACATTTAAAGTCAGTTTTTATTATTAATGTCATTGAAATTACTTTGTAAACAGGCATAAAATCAGTAATTTACATGTGTTCAGGAATGTCCGTTAGTCGTTACAAGGAAGAAAATACGACAAATACACCCTGATATTTTGTTGTAACACCTCTAGCTTTGATCACAGTTTGATACATTACTTATTTCAACCTCTATATAGTCCCCTTACCCCATATGGAATGGGAGAACAAAACCCCATGCTCTTTCAGACTTGCATTAATTTTCGTATTGCATGCTATTATATTATTGGAGATCAACAATCCCCTGTTTATGGTCAAAACGTTAAACCTTCATTTAGAGATCATTCTACTAACCCACCCCATCCCGTTGGTAGACTCTGCTTATCAGTTCAGGTATATTTTGTCCACGATTTAATTTGATGTGACCTTAATTGCGATGCTTTATGTATTATGATGACTGTGCTACAGATGTTAGGATGCTGGAACCAGAGTTTTGTTGGCATTTGTTAATGATTGCTGCAACTGGATCACTGGATGATTGGCATGTGTTGAACAATGCCTCTGTTGTTTTCTTCAGAATGGTTACACTCCCCTGCACATAGCAGCCAAGAAAAAGTTTGTGGATGCGACGACTGTGTTACTTGAACACAACGCCTATCCGAATGCAGAATCCAGAGTGAGTGCCTACTATTTTAAAAATTTTTATGTGATACTATTTTTTCTCTGTTATCGTTGTTTCATCCTTTTACAATGGTCTTCATTGGTCTCCCAGTCACACTTTGTGTATGTTTATCAAATCGAGAGAGTCTTAAGAGTGAACTGTTTGGGTTTGTTTCTTATCCGATTGCTCGTTCTTTCGATGCAACACACAGTTAATACTCTAACTTATGCCTGAAATTGTGGCTGAAATCTTTCAGTTTGCTTCATGCTGATACTTTATCACCTTGATTACCTTGACAGAATGGTTATACACCTTTGCACCTGGCGTCGATGGCCGGTAGCGTAGAAACAGTTACGCTTCTGTTGGAAAGTGGTGCAGACCCGAACTGCCAGGCGAAGAACGGCTTAGCACCAATGCATCTTGCGGGTCAGGAGGACCACGTGGCGGTGGCGAAGGTCCTCGTTAAACACGGATGTCATGTCGACGTCAAGACCAAGGTTACTGGAGATTGGTTGATGTTCTTTACCAAATAGAAATGTAGGGTCATTGAGTGTTTATGTGATGCCACTTGAAGGAAGTCTATTGTGTCTGTTGTGACTTTATAGTTACATTACATGATGCCATGTAATGTTCAACAATTGACATATAACAATTCTGAGCAAACACATGAAATGCAGTAAATCAAAAGAGGTCTTGTGATTTCTCTGTTGAAGGAGATGAGTGGCAAGTTTGGACCTGAGTGACATAAAATAATTGACAGAGATTGAAACTGAACTGGATGATGATGATTATTATTATTATTAATAGAATAGTGTAATGATTATGAGTTGATGAGAGGATGATAATTATAATAATAATGTGATGATTTTGAGTTGATGGCAAGGAATCTATAGTAGAGGAATGGTTACTCGTCCAATTTCTGTGTTTTACTCGTAAACAATAAACATGAATGTCATCCCAATCAAAATTTTGCTTCTAATGGAAAATATGATGTTTTAAATGTCCAAAGGCATTTTTTTTATTTTGCTGACATGGTTATTCGTCAATTTGTCTTGTATCCTGTGCATAATTGGTCCTCGAGCTAATGGTAATGACTATAAATATCTCTTGAAGTTACTGCTTGTACTCACTGGTATGTTGTTGCGTGGATTTAGGCAGGATATACGCCACTTCACGTTGCCTGTCATTTCGGACAGATCAACATGATACGGTTTCTTCTTGAGAGTTCTGCCTCTGTGAATGCCATCACTAAAGTAAGTTACTTTTTCCAATGCATTTGCTTTTACAGGAAAAAGTGGCAACATGAAAATTTTACCAGTGCCACAAAGAGAAGAACCTGCCTCTCTCAACTTGTTAAGATATCTGATTTATTTGAGTATTAAGTTCAGGAATTAAAGCATGTTTTGTCCACTTTGGTTTGTGTGAACAATAATTGCATTATTTTATGGATATAACCATAGCTTTTTTTCTAGAGCAAAAAGTGCCTGAACGCATCTGTAGGTCTATTGTTGAAAGAAATGATGCTAAAATTAGCTCCCAATTAAAATAAGTATGATAGGACACAATGGTTACAATCTATATGCTTAGGGGGCCAATTTATTAAATTTAGAAAGTAAAAACTTGAAATTGTAAAGTTTTATGTCAAATTCCAGAGTTTTTGCACAGCTACTATATTTATTATTAAGTAATTGAAAAAGGTACCGGAACGCCGTTTCGGCACGTTCCGCCAGAAAAAGCCACTGGATATAACTAGGGTGACAATCCGGGATAGTCTCAAAATTGATAAAATATCCAGAATTTTTTGTGAATAAATGAGTAGATGAATTTACTGCTTCAGTTCTCCAATAATTGGAAAGATAACAAAAGAAATAATAACATCAACAAATATTCATTACACTTTTAATTTTGGTCTAAAATCTTACAAGGATATTATTTCAGTTGAGGCTTTGTGTATGTATAGCACTTTTGACAATGATCCCAACTCATAATTGAATTTGACACGGACTGGAAATAGACCTACTGTGGTGTCCTGGAATAGCAGCGATTGATATTTGGTTACCCTAGATGTGATGATGATAATGAGGTGGTTTCCCATTGCCCTTTCTTACAGGCAATTTTGTGCAAGCAGCTTGTACAGTGACTTGCGATAGATTTCGAACCTGCGACCCTCTGGTTAAAAGACAGAACAGACCGCTAAACCATCGTGTCACACTAGCTGCAACTTAATGACGAGCTGTTTAGGTTTTTCTATACATTTCTCTGTACACGATCGCTTTTAAGGGTTTAATCTTAGGGATGAAATATTCTTTTGCCTAGGTGGTTAATTAGCTGGGTGCATATCTTGTAATGCTGGAAGTGCAGTTTCAAACTTGCTGTCATCAATATTCGGGGATTAAGGTGTGAGATCATTGAGCAATTGTATATCATTACACAATATATATATAGTACACAATTACTTTCACCATCACATAGAAGCAGAAAGCATGTCATGAATATTATGTGAATATTTAGTAGTTCACTCTTGTCTGTTATCTTTCTTGATCATGTTTTGATTACAGCTTGGCTATACACCATTGCACCAAGCGGCTCAGCAAGGCCATCTTGCTGTCATCAACCTTCTCCTGAAATATCAAGCCTCACCAAATGCAATCACACATGCAAGTATTCTTAGTAGTCGTGGAGCGTTGTTCGTACAGGTTGTAACAATGGATGAACCAAGTGTCTATTTCCTGCCGAGTATTACTAGTGAGTAGTACCGAGTCCGAAAAAGATAGTCGATATTCTCTTGATTTCTGCACAATTTAATGAATTTTTTGGTGGTTCCTCAGTTTACACCAGGTAATAGTAAAGTGTTTGTGGTAAAACAGAACCTAATCGGAATTCCGATTTTTTTTCGTGAGCTGACTTGTTAATACTTTGACCCATTGCCAATTTGAGGATCCGAGCTGTTCATCCCTAGTTGTAACTGCTCATGGAGTCATTACTTGATTATACTTAGCAATTGTAAAGTTTTTTCAGTCGTTATTTTGATGTTAAATGTTACTAAGGTTTGATCTTATAACATGAGTTCATCCCTCTGTGAGATGGATAGTTGTGTAAGTCCTTGAAGCACAGTGTCTTGTCATCTGTGATTCTTGCCTTGTTATCAGGTAGCGGAGTTATATGTGACATGGTGGCTGATATGTTAGAGCGGTCGGCCTGTAACACAGAGATTATAGGTTCGACCCTCGTTCGAGGATTTACTATGTAGGCACCTTGAGCAAGTCCTTCACGCACAATCCTGCAGGTCCTTCACGCACAATCCTCTGCAATTCTAACTGCAATTGCGCCATCGAGGTGTGTGTGCACTTCTGCAGTAGTTGTAACAAGGTTGATATGAAATTACAGTTGTATTGTATCATATAACGAACAAAATAAGAACAGTTTAATCAGTTGAAGACGCTGAAGGACTCTTATTTTTGTTGCAATATCATACACAGACTGGTCTGACGTCGCTGTGCATCGCTCAGCGCCTCGGCTACATTTCCGTCGTTGAGATCCTCAAGCGGATAACAGAGGTGACGGTGTCGCCCGTCTCAACCGAAGAGAAATACAAGGTCATTGCCCCAGAAATGATGCAGGAAGCGACCCTCTCCGACTCAGAGGAAGAGGGCGGAGAAGAGGCTACGGCTGGCGATCAGTCATTCCAGTACTTTACATCGGACGAGATGAAGATATTGCAGGATGACTCCATCAGTCTCATCAAGGTCTGTAATATTGCGTAATGTATTGCTGATACTATACATAAACGATATATTTAGTTAGTTCTCAACCTTTGACAGACTGAAGGAAGTGAAGAGCAAAGAGCACTTAACTGCAAGATTATTAAGAATCCTTTCAATCCAACCACAGCAAAATAAGTGTGCCAGAGTGGAAGTTATAGAGGGTTGAAACAACTTAACTATTTTCTACAGTAGACGTAGCTGTTAGCTGTATATTTTGATTAGAGTTTACATTAGAATAGAATAGATGACAAAGAATATGATTTTGTCAGTTTTCATTATACTTTTTTTGTGAAATGTGATAATATTGAAGAAATTAACTTTGTGTAAAGATATTTCTCTGGTTTAGGATGATCGAGACTTGTACGCTTACGAAAGGTCAAGTGAACATTTCAGTCTGGCTTCTTCTGTGCAAGGGACGATCGCATCTTCTCAGACAGATGATGTCATGAAGTGTTCAAAGGATGAGTCAGATGCAGCAGTTGTACAGAGCTTACAAGGCAGCCAGGTGGGTTATTGATTAGAGGATGATTCCAAAGGGTGATTAAGTGTCATGGCACCAAATGGGCCTATTCTTTTGATTTAATTGTGAATTTAAGGCAGCTTTGTAGTTTGATTTAAAAGTAGAATAAAGACAGCCAGGTGGGTTTATGGTTTAGAGAGTGATTCCATGCACGGAGACTTGGTCTTGAGTTTGTGGGGACAGGTCGACAAAGATTGGGTTTGGGGGGACTGGTTGGAAAAATCTTTTCCAAACATGAATGCAGCAAAACACTAGGAACAGTGGAGAACACTTGGAATTTTTTATATTTATTAAGTATTATGAAAGATTAGTGGAATAAAAGCAACTCCATCTTCTCCACCTGAAATTTTAAAGGGGATCGTCCCTTCCTGCCCCCAAGTCTCCGCCCATGGGTGATTCCAAGGGTAATTATCAGTGAGGACTTATAATTTTGGCTGGAAAGTGATTATGACATCCAAATTAACTTAATTCTGGCCTCAAAATGTTGTCAATGCAGTCAAGCTCATTGTTCTGACTGCCAAGTGTAATCAGGGTAACCGTTTGGGTTTGTTAATGGGGCTACAAATGCTAATCACAGTGATTGCCTGGATTTATAATGATTCCCTAGCTACATGGTTCATTTCCCTTGTCATCTGTGTGTAGGAAAGTTGTCCAGATATATTTGCTGTATGCCCAACTAGAAAGTAAGGTATGGTCATTTATTACTAATCTGATTAACTAACTGAGGACAAGTAATATTTCAAGACGCCGCATCTTCCGTATTACTCCAACGGGGTAAACTCCACATCGATACAAAGTGGTTTTGAAAGGGGAAGCTAAGCCGACCAAAGAATTGTTGTTAGAGGAATATTAATATGTCTTCATTTAATTTCAAACTGACAAACTGCAATATGATTACACATGTAGTAGATTTCTTGTAGAGGTGCTATATCAAGTTTTTACACTGCTTGGAATCGATGGGAATGAGGAGATGAACACTTTAGGGTTTGTACTCACCTGTATGACTGTACCTTGATGCACATGTCGACCAGATCTGTACTAGGACAAATCAATCGTTCTACGCCTTGTGCGTTCTTGATGTGGCCCTCTATGATGTTGCTATATCAAGTTTCATTGATTGACTGACCGACCGACCGACGTACCGACGGACCGACGTACCGACCGACTGATGTACCGACGTACCGACCGACTGATTGATAGTATGAACGAATGATGATATGAGTTATTACAGGAGTCGAATTTAACTGTCGGAAGTCATGCAAGTCGCCCATTACTTTACGCATCTGATTTAGCTAATTCAGCCGCCTAGCGAAAGAACGACTAGTCAACATTGGAGGAATACGGGAGATGCACTCACTTCCTGGGCTCTGCACACCAGTGTATCATCCATTACTGCTCCCCAAATGGTTGATGCCTTATCAGCTCTTTCAGCCAGTATGATAATATCAGTAGAACTATTTCTTTGTTTGCTTACCTCAATTGGTGTTTGCTGACTAGGTGGTCGAAAAGGTTCAGATTGAGAGCATTCCACGAATGTTTTCCAGTCTTCCACCTGGCCACGGCATCTCTCCGATCAAGCCGAGTCTGTCGGAGGCGGACTGCCAGCTCTTTGCCCCTCCCTCGTACACTGGACCCTCTTTTACGAGCGTCTCCGTGGACAACATCATCGTCACACAACGTCAGAAGTACTCTGGGTAGGTCTCAGATTGCAGCTCATGTTATATCTACTCCATGTTTTCCCTCTGTCATGTTTGGTTCCATGGTTTTGTTAATGATCCAAATGATACATTCTCACAATGCTTCTATTCGCCCTATCATCCTCTACCATAGTCACTAGGTACTATCGTCTGAGAGCTCTATAATACCTTTGTTTATGTCCCTTTTCAACCATTACTATTTATATTGATGGTGTATGTTTGTGTATGTGTGTATGTATGTGTGTATATATTGTTGTGTACCATGAGGCACCAGTTAATCAAACAACATTAAATAGCTTCGTTTTCTGTCTAGGAGTAGATACGGTTCATGTATTGAATAGAAAATAAGTTATACCGTACAACACGTGTAGCTCGGAAAGGAATGATACAGGAAAGCCAAACTGGCGCACATGCGAAACACAACATGCCAGGCAGAACAGCGTTCCAACAATAGCTTCAATGTCGCCGAAAAGCAGACTTCACATGAGCACACTTTGCCAAGGCAGAATAACACTAACATTATCTAAAGCAATACAAACGCGAGACAGAGCCTAGCTTACTAACGAACATCTATCTGCCCGCTGTAAACCCTAACACCCAACTGACCACATACACCGACCACCGCCTACCGCTGATCCCATTGTGAATCAAGGGATGGTTACCACACCATTTGTACACAGAGTTCACACTGACCATAGACTACGGCCTACAACATTAATAGTACCTCCCAGATCGTCACAATATGTATGTTTGTTTGGATGGATATGTGTGTATTTGTATGTATGTAAGTATGTATGTATGTATGTATTTGTGTAAACTATGCTTGTGTGTATGTATTTGTGTATGTATGTATGTATGTTATTTTTTATTATGATAATGGTTGGCTGTTGAGCTTGTATAGATCTGTTGATCTGGTTATACAATGTGATTTTTAGTTTGATTTGTCGCCCTCTCCATGATTTAGAGAAGTTTGTTTCTTTTAATATTTTTACTCAGGTAACATCTAGAGCAACTATGACTGCACAATTCTTTTATTTATAATCCATAATTGTGACATTTACTTAGAAATTCATGAAAGTATAGCAACCTATAATATTACACGAATGTATCACATATATTATACAATCTTTTCGTGTATTTCTCGATAGTAATACTGTTCCAGTTATATTGAATGGATTGTAATGGCAGCCACAGATGGCAGTAGATATCAGACGATTCTACAGACAGAAATATTCTGTCTGCATGCAGTACGAGCAGGTACAACTTCTGTATGCAGTTGTAAGTGAATAAATAAAATCTCTGATTAGGTTGTACTGGGCGAGTTGCTGTAGAAATCCAAATATACAATACAATACAATTGTAAGCAGTCAGTGTCACATGATCGCAATGGTGTTGCTGGCTGGAGTTTTGCTGCAAATTATGTTTTTGTTATGGTCGTCTATCACTTGACCTACGAAAACATTTGCCCTGGGGTTTGGCGCATTTTACGAGTTGTGGGAATATTTTGATCGAACCTATGCGTTGTTCTGTTGCATCATTTAGCATGTTGAGATGGAGAAGGTAAACAGCACGTACTAGAAGTCTCTTTTCATCTGTCACTAGATGTCGGTCTATGCAACCGCGCATGTTTGTCTGTCTGTCTGTCTGTCTGTGTGTTTCTTGTTGTATGTGTTTGAATTTCTCTATCAAGTGAACTGTCGAAAGACTTTGGTGCAGCATTCGATGTTTCTGTCTTTATTCAGTTCTAGTCTTTCAACTGTTGTAGTCATTCTCAGATCCAACGCTACAGATTGTGAGACTCGGAGCAGTCTCCTCAAAGTTGGTTGGGCTAAATATTCAATCAATGACTTAGATCTTAAAAAGTACAGGACCAATCAGCTTTGCCTCAATGTCAGACCTTATTCATTTCTCACTAAATCAAGCCTTGTAGGCATGAGGTCTGAAAAAATTCATCTGAACTTTGACTCGACATACTCATAGTTTTCTATTAGAAGCTCTGTCATTTGCTTGTACACCCGACCCTCCTTATAATTCATCGTCATCAGCATCAGTTCCTGACAACAGTCATTGGACGGCGATAGGTACGAATAAATTATCTCCTTCGTTCTTGGTCATTTGTCAAGTGTTAGTCCAAGCGATGGTATGTTCTCGTTAATGTTGTCACTGTTATGATCCTCAAAGGCATGCAAGAACACATGCACTGAATTCAATTCATCCTCAGAATGCTACAACATTACAAATAAAAACTTGTTATGATTTGGTGATACCTCATTAATTAATACATTCATTCAGAGAATTTATGTAGCACCTCTCCATATTGCTTACTACTCAGAGGTGGAAAAGAATTTTTCAAGTGTTTTAAAGAGTGCATGAAGAACCAGAAGCTAACGCTAGTCACAGGTCCAAAGGGAAACAATATTAAGTCATTTAATTCTTGACTATCATTATAAGGAGGGTCAGGGCAGTCACTTTGTTTATTCAATTGTGTGTTTGTCTGTCTGTGTGAACTTCTGAACTGCTTAATTTCTTTCAGTGGGTTCTTAACTTTCAAGAAAATGACCGATATGTCTTTTTTTTGGAGTCTGTGCAGTTTAATAACTGGATATTTTGGTTCTGTTTTTGATGGAAATTATGTCAATTTTATTTTCTATTTGATAACTGTTAACACTTTTCACTAACAATGAGATTAGCTCTTCATTGCTGAATATGAGAATAGCTTCCTGCATTACTGACCATGTGACCATGAGAATAGCTCTGCATGCATAGCCATGAGAAATAGTTGCATACCTGGGCCTGACTCTCTACAGTCTGCACACTAAGGACCACTTAATACCCTGACCATTTGTAGAACACTGCAGCTAAGAATATCTCTTCAAACAACCTGTCTTGACGTTGGGTGCAAGTGCCACTGCCAGCCCTACCTCTGCTCTTCAGCAGGTGAGAATTGCGACTTGACTCGGTATGGTGTCACACAACCCACTATGGTGCTAGTCGATACCCTATTTATTCAGCCATTTACTTCTTCATTGCATCTGAACACGGCTGCATGGGGCCCTCCTCCTGACCACAGCACCTCTTCTCAAAATAATGGAGGCGAATGTATGTTGAAGGCGATCATTGTAAACAAGATTTACCACTTTGCCGCATGAAGATATCACTTTTCACCTACCAGTACGTTTAGTTGGAAATGCCGTATGGAGAGATGATATCTGTTTTGGAATAATGGAATGACAAATGTGTAGCAGCAAATACAGAGCTGACAACTTCATCCCTCATGAATAAGCCAGTACCCTGCACTTAGCTTTAGTATTGCTTTTAAATTTGGAGTTTCGGATTATGATGACGTCATCGTCACTGAGCCGTTTGTCTTTCCTCTGTGTTAAATGTGCCTCAATTGCTCTTGTCTGCACTAAACAAATTTTGGGTGAGCCAAGGTTGCTGTGCATACAATCTCAATAAGTGGGGACAAGCCACAAACCCTTCATGTGGCCGTGCCACCCATTGCCAAAGTCAGCCCATAAACACGTTTCAGTGAGGTATTGTTGGTCCTTTAATTCAGTGTTTTCCAAACTTTTTGGTCATAGGACCCACTTCAGAAAATCTTTGAATGCCCACCTCACAAAGTCGAACAATAATGTGTTAAAATTTAATTAGCATTTCAACGTCAATTTGCAATGCATGCATTGAATATACTCGATATAATGAAGAGACTAGACTAGAGTCTACTCATTGGAGTGTATACCATAGCAACAATACAACAAAGAAGGTAAAGAGAACAGTTTCATTTTTTGTGTCTGAATTTAATGGAACTATTTTTAAACAGACCTGAAGCATGGCGACCCATGTGACAAGACGCTGCGACCCAGTGTTGGTTCGCAACCCATAGTTTGAGAAACACTGCTTTATTTTTTAAACTTTATCACCAACAGTATGTCAGAGCATGTCAGTGTCTCAGCAACTTGGTATATTAAAGGTAACTGGAAAATCTCTTTGCTTGGAATTTGAATGTTGTGAAGTCCATACAGAGCACTTAACATAAATGTTGTTCAAAGTATTCTGATGGAAATTCTTTGAGAATTCTTTTGTACATAATTTGTGTAAATTTAAAAACTCCTTTATTGACATTTGTACATGTTTTGCTAAAGCTTCACATTCTATTGAAGCTGAACATTTGAATCGATTTGTTGAATATAGTTTTTAAATGTGTTTATTGTGACAATTATGTGGACATTATTAGATTTTATATAATAAAGTTAGACAAAATCAAAAATTTACCGTGGAGTTTCGGAATCTTTCAGCTGATGTGTAAAATTGTGAATTATTTCCTCATATTAACTGTGTCTTGGGCTTTATATAAATTATATATGCCTAATTGGATGACTTACATCTTGCCATAATAGACCATTCAAAAGCTGCTGCAATGAATGTCTGGGAATTTATCTGATTGCAGTTACAGTAATCAGGCTGACAGGAGACCAGTGGATTTTCCGGAGATATCCATTAGTTGAAGCCTTTGCACTTGACACTGATGTCATAGAAATTCCTGTTTTGTGTTAAGCATCTACTGCATGGCACATTCATAGTGCAATGTCAATCTGTTCCAATTCCTTACTGATGCTAAGCGTGACTATACCACATCTTTTTCCGATTCTTTCAGCTTTTTGGTCAGCTTCATGGTGGATGCTCGCGGTGGAGCGATGCATGGCTGTCGACATTCTGGCGTGAGAATAATCATTCCACCTGGAAAGGCTTGTATGCCGACACGAGTAACATGCAAGTTGCTGAGAATGGAAAAGATATTAAACCCTCCGCCACTCATGGAGGGCGAAGCGATGGCCAGCCGGATACTGGAGATTGGTCCTGTTGGAGCGAAATTCCTTGGGTAAATTGCACTTTGAGATTATTTTTGACAAGGGACTTTGCAGGATATGTTTTTACAGTTTAAAATAGCATTTCTTAAATAGAGGAACTGTATTGAATGAAAATGTACACTACATTTTACAAAGGTTCACTTAATTTTATTAAGGTTTGCAAACGTGATACTTATTCGCACTGACTGAAGAATAGGGCGTATCAGCAAGTCTGTCTCATTGGCTGCATGTAATACTATGTGACAGGAGGTCACTATAGAATTGTTCCCTACAGTTGATCAGTGCAATTATTATGGTACCCACTATCCCAGTGCCAAAAACACTCAGAAATTTGTACTGCAAACTCTCTGCCTCAAACCATCAGATTTTAATTGAACTGGTTATTTAAATTTCAAGTACTAGGAGATTGTGTTTAAAAAATTATGCTGCAAACTGCACTTTCCAACTGTACAACACTTGACCATATCAACTGTACACTCGACAGTGTCAACTGTACACTTGACAATGTCAATTGTGCACTTTCCAATGTCAACTGTGCACTTCGTATAGGAAACACTATTTTGGACCCTGAACCATTTTGCTTTGCACAGTGCATGATAATTTAGAGAGAGTGCATGTTCTCTGTCGTGTTGATCACTTTTTTCAATGGTTTCTGTTGTTTTTCAGTCCTGTTCTGATCGAGGTCCCTCACTTTGCTTCGCTTCGAGGCAGAGAGCGCGAAATCAGCATCCTGAGAAGCGACAACGGCCAGAATTGGCGGGAACACACAATGCAGGCAACAGAAGAGGCAGTACAAGAGGCAGTCAATGGGTCATTCCAAGGTGAGGAAGAGGAATGGCAGAGCAAGGGTGGACAGTAGACAGAGGCAGAGCAAAGGGAGGTGAAGGGGAGGAAAGTAGAGGAGTGTGTAGTAGAATAGCCATAAAGAGGAGGAGAAAGGACCACATTATAGGAGAAGAAGAAGTATAAGAATGAGAAGGAGTTTAAAAAACAACAGAGGACCAGAGAGTTACTGTTACTGTGTCTGTTTGAATTTAATTAAACGAAGGTTGCTATTAGTATTGCTTTTGTTAATATTATTATTGTTGTCATTACTATTATTATTAATATTCAAGAGGATGAAAATTTAAGTATTTTTTGTGCCTTGGGGTGCTATATTGTATCTCTCTCTCACAGCTGAGATAAACATTGTTGTTGATTATCACCATAGATATAGACAGCAACGAGGAGCTGCAGCAGAAGAGAATCACGCGCATCCTCACGATGGACTTTCCGCAATACTTTGCGCTGATGACGCGGTGTCGGCAGGAGACGAGTTTTGTCGGACCTGACGGAGGCATTCTCAGCTCAACTGTAATTCCTCAGGTACAGGCTGTGTTCCCACCAGGTGCTCTCATGAAGAACATCAGAGTCGGCTTACAGGTCAGTTCCCGTCATCAACTGCATTGATTCTAACGATAGAGCTTACTTTCTTTTGTGCATATGTGCTGCATACATGTATGACATATGTATCCATGCATATTTATATATGCATGCATGCATGTGTGTGTTGGTGAATGTATGTTTAAGACATTGTCATATAATCTGTTGCAAGAAAATGGTTTACCCATTCAGTAGATCTTACTTCTAATTGTATCAATAATTATTATATTTAGAATTGCTATAAAATCGATCGTTTAGTGTTTTCTTAACCAAAAAATCTCTTGTTTTTTTCTTATTTTTGACCATGTTTATTTTGTTGTAGTATCATTTCAAAATGGTCTAACACCAACTTTTTCCACAGACATCATTGCTCTTCTTGTTTCCAGGCTCAACCGGTCTACCCAGAAGTCATTGCGCGTCTCCTTGGTAACCGTGTGGCTGTGAGTCCCATTGTGACCGTTGAACCACGCCGACGTAAGTTCCACAAGCCAATCACGCTGACCGTCCCGATCCCGAAGGCGGCTCAGAAGGGCATGCTTAACCAGTGCAGTCCAGAGTCACCAACACTTCACCTCTTGTGCAGTATCACTGGTAAGCGTCGTAAGTGGAAGTTTCTATTCTACTTACGACTTTATAATGTTCTTGGATGTTTTGATTGTACTTGTGAATTTTTCTGTTCATGTCGTGCGTTTGCAGACGTTTCGTTAAAGAAAATACTTACTTACTTACATGACATCAGTCATCGTGAAATAATTTTCCATTTCAAATATGGTACAAATGTTGCTAGTCAGGCTTCTAGAAACATTTCTTTCAGCTGTTTGTAGTATTTACAAAAGTTTTGTTCTGTATCTTATGAAGACTTGAGAACAAATTTATTGCACAAGCATCTTATAATTAAGCTTTTTGCACAATTTCAGTAGATTAACGAGGTCACTTGAATTATTTAAGGAAAATACCATTTTGAAATTTTGATTATCAGATCATCCTTTGAAAATTTCTAGCACATGATTTTATCATTTCTGTCCAGTTACATGCATTAAGAAATGCTCTGTCATCTTCTGTAGTACTGTTGTGTCTTTAGCACTTCTACTTTCCTGTTACCTTTGAGTCAGTAGGTGGGGTCCATAGTGTCTTTTCAAGTATTATTGTTGTCATCTTAGTTTCAAGAAAGTGTTTTGGTAGATTCATTTATAATATTACTCCAAAGATTATGTTGTTTTTTAAAAAGTTTTATTTTATTTTTTATTTTTTTGTTTTATTTACATTGTAATTCAGTTCTTGACTGTGGTAGGTTGTGTAGCTTATTGCTAATAAACTGTGTCTGTGTGATCATGAAGTAGCTGCTGTGATAGATTCTATCTAATAACCTTTCAATATTGATACATAGAGCATCAATGTTATAACCCAGTTTGTTGTATGTCATGCTATTGCTGTTTTTGTCGTCATCGTTGATGTTACTTGAAATTTTATTATTGTTTTCTAGATGACCCCACATGTTCCACAATGTTACTGCTTTTTATGAGTATTTTGTGATTTACTGTATCAAATACGTTGTGCCGTTGATAGCCTACAGTAGGTCTGAAAAATTCCAATGTCCTTAGCTTCAGTTTTTCTTTGTGTGCAATTCTAGTTTGGTGCCTAGAGAAAAAGTCATACTTTTTGTAATTAGAGTGTTCCTTGCTGTTAGGTATGTCATTAGCCTTTGATACATGACCTTTTAGTAGAACTTCAGAGAAGTATAATATTATTAAAATTGGCCTGTACTTAATTTCTCAGTAGTGACTGACTGCCTCATCAGTAGCTTCTCCGTTATTATTATCTCTAAGAAAAAGAGTCGACAGCCAAAGAAATTTTGAAGGTAACACTCAATTTAGATTTAGCACGTCATTATTTATCCTGTTTGCATCAGTGAGAGATTGATAAACTATAGGATGCCCCAGGCTGCATTGTATAATAGCGATAGGTGATCTGTTATATCGTTAATTATAATTGCTGACTCAAGTTTATATGTTATTTCATTATTAAAGATGTTATCTAGTAAAGTATTCAGTGGCAAAACATGTAGGCCTTACTCTGGATGGCATAGAGTGGTATGAGTTTAAAGTATTAAAGAATGCGTGTGTAGGGCAATTATTTACAGCTTTAAGCAAGTCTAGATTAATGAGGAATGTGTGGTTGTGATTCCAAATCACGATAGTTATTTCCATCGCCATTATCTTCTATTTTTGATCGTCATAGCGCAGTAACTGGTTAGTGTTTTAACCAGTGATTTTCAGTGAATTGGGTAATGATTCTTTTAACATTTTTTCATGTTAACTGTTATCGTGCTGTTAGTGATATGCTTTGGTGATTTCTGGTAAGGGAGATCTTGTCCTGCTTTCAAAAAAGTTGTTGGCCCGAGTGCTGAACTTAAACGCCAAGTCCGAAGGATTTTTTCAAGAACAGGTTAAAAACAATTTACTGAGAACGGCTACGATCTGTTGACAGGGTTTCAGCGCATGAAACAGTTTTTTTCATTTCAAGGCTTGCATGTCTAGTGATAAGCTTTTTATGGTCTTTTTTTCTGCTTTCTTGTTCTGTTAGAGACTTAATTTTAGGCTTATTAATCTGAGGCCACTCCAAAGCCAGTCAAACTAGATAGCCTAACAGTTGTTGGCATATTGTTTAGAACAATTTGTTGAAAACTGGATGAGGCTTTGTAATATAACAGCAAATACGATTTATAATGTTCTCAAATAGCAAGAAACGTCTGGTGATGGTTGTGGCTGTGGAGGCCTCAAAGTACAAGTTCCAGGTTAAAAAATTGAAAGCCTAGGTCAGGCAGAATTGCATAACTGTTAATAAAGATGCTTGCATTTGACCAGTTGGGTTGAAATTTAGTTTTGACAGTTGAATCACATTTGGACTCCTTCATTTGGCTTGCACGGCAGATTAATCTTTATTCTATTGCTGAAGTTTGGCTTTTCCCTTTGCAATGTTAAAAATCTGTGAGATCGCAGAAAATAAATCAGACAAGTTTTATTCAAACAATTGTAGCTGTGTCCATTGTTTGAGAAGACCAAGTCATCCTGTTCTGGACTATCCTCAATGCATTGTTGAGTCCAGTTTTTTTCCATTATTCTGTTTTGTTTTAACCTATAGAGCTTTCCTATAATTAACTTCTAGTAAACCTATGCAACATGTCCGGACATATGCAGTTTGCACTTCACCATCGCTGCAGAAAAACTGGTGCAGCGGTCATCATTGCATGCATTGTCTTCATCTTCAGGGCTTCTTTTTTCAGGATCCTACTTAACGGAGTTTCAAGTTTGTTGCATTCGTTATTCATAAGACTGGACTGCGGGAGTGAACAGTTTATTGTGTCAGCCTATGTCACTGCTCAACCATGTGCCACATGTCCCCAATGCTGTGAATGATTGCTGGTCGCTTTCTTACTCCATTATTCTCAGTACATGTATGTAAGTTTCATCTATGAGGATTGTATGCATCATTTATAGTCTTTTTCAAGTACTCAAAGTGCAAGTACAAGAAATTGAGTATACATGAAGCTATGTTAGTAGCTAGTACAGGTATGGGTACAAGTACTTTATGCCAATGACAAGTACAGTGTAAGTACTGGTACACAAGATATGATTCTCGCTAAAAAAAATGTTCATCCAACAAAGAATCAATGATGTAATAGAAAAGAAATATCTGTTTGGCTGTAATGTGATGCTGTTTCTCCCTGCATCATTCGCTAGGTAGCGACAAACAGCAATCTGCTGAAGGTGGTGAGTACCACCCACCCACCTTCACTAGAGGGCAGCAATAAACTTAACGGAACTCGTATCATTCAATCGGCTCCAAAGTGTATCACCCATCTTAGCTAGAGGGCAGCAATTGATTTGACAAAACTTGTGCCACCTTTGGTTGAGAGCCACAATAAATGTTTTTAAATTCACGCAAGGTGACCCACTGATATCAAAGTGGCGTTTGAGGAGTGGGAAGGGGAGAGGGAGGTGAACGAGGAGATCACGCATCTGGTAACAACAAATACGAGTTTATTAGTGTAACATTATTCAAATTTCGCTGAGCAGCAGTACAATTACATTTGTCAGTCTTGTATCATGGAAAATTAATTTACTTAGCTGTTAAACTTCTTCGGAGTTTATTTGATTGCATCACATCATTCCTCGTAGAATTAATTTTTTCCTATTTCACCCATTCAGTTATTGTTAGAAATGTAACCTATACCGAGTTTGTGTGTACCCTTTGTGAATATTGCCATTATCTCAAAGAAGTTTCATTGGCATGTTCTTATATTATTGTCAGTAATATTATTATGTTGTGTTTATACTAGACTATAGACTCATATTGAGAAGTGTTGTCTCGAAATATATCAAGTCAGTCTTTCTATCTCTTTCTGTCAGTCTTTCTACCTCTCTATGTCATTCTTTCTACCTCTGTCTATCTGTCTTTCTACCTCTCTATGTCATTCTTTCTACCTCTGTCTATCTGTCTTTCTATCTCTCTATGTTAGTCTTTCTACCTCTTTATGTCAGTCTTTCTACCTCTGTCCTGTCTGTCTGTCTGTCTGTCTGTCTGTCTGTCTGTCTGTCTGTCTGTCTGTCTTGGCTGGCTGTCTCTGTCTGTAAATATGAACTTTTGCTGCATCCAGAGACTTCTAAGCAAATTGAGATCAACCTGATTTTAATGTGACTTAAATTCTTTTTAAAGTTTGTTTTCTGTTTGGGTATTAGTGATTTAGGTCTCTGCCAGGCAGAGCATATTTTAATCAGACTTTTTGTTTGTAATGTGCCCAAGTTTGTGATTGTAGGTGGGACAACACCATCGCAGTGGGAGGATATCACTGGAACGACTCCGCTGACATTTATTAATGACTGCGTCACCTTCACGACATCTGTCTCAGCAAGGTAGCGTAATTAATTAGGAAAGATTTAGCACTAGCTTCATATGATTTATTTCTGCTTTTATTTTATCTAAAGCCACTTCTTTTCCAGTTTACCCTTGGCTGCTTTAGCTATGACTGCTGCTGAGAGGTACCATGTAAGTAAATTATGAAAACAGGTTCATCACCTGGAATATATGACATGCAGGAAGAGACAGCCATTGAAAGATTTTCTGTAGTCTTAAGTTGTTCCTCTTGAGGTTGCTTAGGTAGCTTCAGCTATCTGGCATGTCTATAAAATAAATGCCTAGAAACATACTCGCATTTACCATTATCCAACTATTTTATTGATGAACTCCAAACCAATGTAGCATTAGAGCAAAGAGATTACTATATGATGGGGTTACAATAAAAAAAATATCAACGGAAGATCAATGAGAAGAAGAGAAAGAAGCCCTAAGGGACCTATACATGTCTTGCGAGCTATTTTCACCCTTACTCATTTAATAGCTAAGCAGCAGTTGGGTTAATTCTTAAGTTGGAGCTCAAGAGCAGAAAAAAAAACCTGTTGACTATGTATTTGTGCACCTCACATATTATGTTCTCTTAGGAAACGTTTGTATTTCATTTTAAAGGTATTAAGTGACCGAGACATCTGAATATATAATTAATTACATACTTGCTGATTATTTCTCTTATGTCCGTCATTTCACCCACCTGTCACCAGTCTATATGTTGTTTTTGAAGGTTTTGGTTGATGGACTGTCAATCAAACACAGAGGTTCCCAAAATGGCGACAGATCTGTACCGAGAGACAGTAACCGTTCCATTTATGTCGAAACTTATGGTCTTTGCAAAACGTCGTGATCAAATGGAGGCAAAGGTTCGAGTGTTTTGTGTAACGGATGACAAAATCGATAAAACCCTCGAAACGAAAGAACGATTTATTGAGGTCGCAAGGAGCCGAGACATTGAGGTGAAATCTTGTTCTGATGTTTGTATATATTTATTATTAGAACATTATTTTGCTTTAAGTTCATTCTGAAATTCATGAATTCTGAAAATTTATGTAACACCCCTTAGAATGATCTATTCAGAGACGCTCCCTGCCCGGCCATGTATATATATGTAAAGATTTAAGAAGCTTATGGAATGTAATAAGCAAAGCTCAAGAGGTTGCGCATTCCACGGTGAAAGGTCAAACAACCGGGCGAGAAGGTAATGTGATTCTAACTAGTAGCAGAAGATAATGTCTTCCAGCCTTCCATTTGAACTTCTACTGAACTCATTGATGTTTTTGATCATAGCATCTGTCAAAATAACATGGTTTAAGAGACTTTTGCCTATTAGACGAATACCTGCATATTCATGAAGACACTAATACATATAATTGCGCTTCTGAGTAGATGTCTTGAAGGGGCGCTATATAAATAAATAAAATAAATAAATTAAATAAATAAATAAAATAAATAAATAAAATAAATAAAATAAATAAATAAAATAAATAAATAAAATAAATAAATAAAATAAATAAAATAAATCAATAAAATAAATGAATAAAATAAATAAATAAAATAAATAAATAAAATAAATAAATAAAATAAATAAATAAAATAAATAAAATAAATAAATTAAATAAATAAATAAAATAAATAAATAAAATAAATAAAATAAATAAATAAAATAAATAAAATAAATCAATAAAATAAATGAATAAAATAAATAAATAAAATAAATAAATAAAATAAATAAATAAAATAAATAAATAAAATAAATAAAATAAATAAATTAAATAAATAAATAAAATAAATAAATAAAATAAATAAAATAAATAAATAAAATAAATAAATAAAATAAATGAATAAAATAAATAAATAAAATAAATAAATAAAATAAATAAATAAAATAAATTAAATAAATAAATAAAATAAATAAATAATTGCTCACTACATATGTACATATGTAAGTTCATGTTATTATTTGTCATTTTTTTTCATTTTAATGAAGATATCTTGAATCATATGGTACAGAGTTAGGTTAGTTTCATATCTACTGATATCTATTTAGGTGTATTTTTAATACCCTTTAATAGCCAATTACTGTCTTCGACCTATTTGTAACTGTTGATTGTTTCAATTATTTGACTACAGTTTCAGAAATTTGGATAATTATTCCTGAGCTGGTTATTTGAAACTTTACAGATTGTTATTCATTCATTATGAGAATTTGTGTGTAGGGAATCTTCAAGTTGATTACTCAGAGGCGCTCCCAACCTCAGCCTGGCCAAATAAAGTAGTCTTAAGATGAGAGAGGAATGCCTGAGAGGGTCCTAGGAAGGGAGACCATTCCAAATCGAGGGCCTGCCACTGAGAAGGCACGGCTCTGCATGGTAAAGGTGCAAGCATAAGGAACATAGAGGAAACCTTGTTCAGCCAAGTTAACTGAAGACTGGTCTGCATTTCTCGCTATAGGTACTCGAAGGAAAGCACCTTTATGCCGAACTAGTTGGTAATCTGATCCCGGTGACCAAATCCGGTGAGGAACTTTCGCTCAGTTTTCATGCCTTCAGGGAGAACCGCTTGCCTTTCGTCGTTCGTATTCGTGACATCAACCAGGAGCCACTCGGTCGACTGACGCTCATGTCCGAGCCAAGAGCAGCCAGAGTCGACACCGCTCTCGTTCCAGTCTGTAACCTCAACATTATGCTGCCTGATGCAATTTGCCAAGCGAGGGATGGCGAGGTGGATGACGCGAGTAATTCGTCGAAGCTCTTCTTACGAACTAGTTGTGAGTATTCATCTTCGTTCTCAGTCAACTATGGACTGCATACGATAATAACTACTCTGTTCTATTACGTTATGTTCTATTACGTTATGTTCTATTACGTTATGTTCTATTATGTTATGTTCTAATATGTTATGTTCTATTATGTTATGTTCTATTATGTTATGTTCTATTATGTTATGTTCTATTATGTTATGTTCTATTATGTTATGTTCTATTATGTTATGTTCTATTATGTTATGTTCTATTATGTTATGTTCTATTATGTTATGTTCTATTATGTTATGTTCTATTATGTTATGTTCTAT
Source organism: Bimastos eiseni (assembly GCA_959347315.1). Lineage (NCBI taxonomy): Eukaryota > Metazoa > Annelida > Clitellata > Crassiclitellata > Lumbricidae > Bimastos > Bimastos eiseni. The sequence goes on from OY365821.1 coordinate 21,675,445, forward strand.
TATGTTATGTTCTATTATGTTATGTTCTATTATGTTAGGTTAGAATTTTTAATTATAATAATGATAGTAATAATGTTTTTGCTTTAATTTAAAGCTGACAGACCACAGTATGATTACAAGTAGAGCTGTACCGATATCGCTTTTTGCCGATTATTCGTTTGCCGATACCCGATTATTTTGCCGATTATTTTACCAATTATTTCATTGTGTTTCCCAAGATGTCTGGTTCTAAAAGATGGACGTACTTACACTGTCTATTGTTGTAATACAAGCAAAGAACTTGCTCCATAGGAGACATATACATGCAGTTGGGGATTAATCCTAGGCAGCCAATACAGATTAGGCACACCGCCCGCTGTCGACCTTGCATGATGGAGGAGAGGAAAGATTATATCTATGTAACTGGATGCTTTCTTCCAACATGCCAATGATGCCATTTCCTCCCAAGACAGGCCCCTTTTACGACCTGCCAATCTGGCCTAAAATGACATGATTGTGCCCAGGGTAATTATGCAAGCACAATGACTCTCTCTCCATAACAGCTGTAGACACTTTCCCACGGTACTAGCAGTCTAGCACAAACGCTTCCTGGGTGGTCTGAAGTAGAAGCCTGAGTTCCCCACACTATGGGAAGGGAATGGAATGCTGTCCTTCACAGACCCAATGATGTTGATGTCGTCATTTTGATCCTAAAGACTGAAATAATATTATAAAATGGAAAAAAATAATTTTTAATGTTGGCGCCGATTATCTTACCGATATCCGATATCGCCGATATCTCTATAATCTACCCGATTAATCGGCCGGCCGATTAATCGGTACAGCTCTAATTACAAGTGCAGTATACAAGAACAAATGATGACAAGTTATTACAGGAGTCAAATTTAGCTGTTTGGCAGCCATGCAAGTTGCTCATTATGTTATACATCTGTGTATGTTCTTTGTCTGTGTATTAATTTCTATTATATTTATATTATTTCATATTATAAGTTGAACTCTTCTAGTCTTCTATTTAAGAAATTGACTAAGTCTACTTGACTCTGAAGTGCTAGATTGGATGTGGAAATTGTCGTGAAGATTCCTTTTATACAGAAGCAAAAAAATCTGTTTAAATTCAAATGCAGAGATAATGATACTCTCTGAAATATTAAATGATACATTTGAAAAAGAAATAAATACGACTGGTTCATTCAAAATGACATCTAGGATAAATACTGCTATCCAATCACAGATGGATCATGGGATCATTAATTGCTCAGGTAGAGAGCATCATTTAGAAATTGTTTGTCTGTGTTTGTCCTTTGTCTGTGTATGTCAATCAAATGATCAATCAATCAATCGATCAATTTGTTTATTTATAGCCACAACAAACAGTTTGCTTAAGGCAAAAACATCAATTATAAAACTAAAGGCAACAAAAATGGAGCCTTGAAACGGATGTAAAGCCCGCTAGGGACGAACACCTGAGTAGCAGAATTACAAACAGAAAGAAAAACTACCATATTAACAATGCTTCAATTCTAGGCACACTGGGAGAAATCAATCAATCCCCAGAAACAAAGAGAATTCTTGACTAGTTAACTAACTTTTCTATTGTGGAGGTGTACACGGGTGCAAAGCGGGGAACCAGAGGCCAGACTGATACATCTGTTCTGCCGAAGACCGATCCCTGTGAGAATCTGAAGTGTCCTTTGTCTGTGTATGTCCTTTTTATGTCCTTTTTCTATGAGTGTCCTTTGTCTGTGTATGTCCTTTGTCTGCCATTCTAAGAATATCCCAGAGACTCTAGGCTTATGAATAACATATTCAATCGCAGTATATGCTAACGCTTTGTCTTGTCTTTCCATGTCTGTTGTGAAGGCCTAGATTCGTTAAAAGATTCGTTAATGAGTAGTTCGTCCCTGGAATCGTCTTTTCCACGAGGTCACTCATCAGTGGAAGCATCTTGTGATGAACACGATTTACTCAGAGTTAGTCTACTTATGCAAATCTCTTTCTTCGGTTAAAGGAGTGCCGCATGGCACCAACACATTGCCATTGTATTATGTTGTATTTGCGAATTTTTAAAGCATCTCTCACAGTGCTATCTTATGAGAGGTGCTACCAGTGCAAAGGGCTCTGTGTAAACAGAGAAGTCTTAAGCAAATAAGCAGGCCCTGAATTTCCGGGCCTGCCTGACAGAAATTCCCAGCTCCTAATGAGAGAAATTCTCAGCCCCTAATGAGAGACATTTCCAACCCCTAATTAGAGACATTTCCAACCCCTAATGAGAGAAATTCCCAGACCATAATAAGAGACATTCCCATCCCATCCCCTAATGAGAGATATTTCCAACCCCTAATGAGAGAAATTCCCAGCCCTTAATGAGAGAAATTCTCAGCCTCTAATGAGAGATATTTCCAACCCCTAATGAGAGAAATTCCCAACCCCTAATGAGAGAAATTCCCAACCCCTAATGAGAGAAATTCCCATCCCATCCCCTAATGAGAGAAATGCCCAGCCCTTACTGAGAGAAATTCTCAACCCCTAATGATAGAAATTCTCAGCCTCTAATGAGAGACATTACCAGCCCTTAATGATAGAAATTCCCAGCCCTTAATGAGAGAAATTTCCAATCCCTAATGAGAGAAATTTCCATCCCATCCCCTAATGAGAGAAATTTCCATCCCATCCCCTAATGAGAGAAATTTCCATCCCATCCCCTAATGAGAGAAATTCCCAGTCCTTAATGAGAGAAATTCTCAGCTCCTAATGAGAGCAATTCCGAGTCTCTAGCAGAGCAGTCACTGGCCTCTTAGACAAAAGTGGGTGTGTTGTGTGGCAAAAGTTGATAAGTAGGGTAATATTCAGATACTTGAAATTTACACTGTTGTTGTTATAAAGTGTCAGTAATATTATATTTAACAAGTCATAAATCATTGACTTTACTCATTATTATTATTATTATTATTATTATTATTATATATTGAACAGGCTGACAAACCGCAGCAAGTTACATACATCAGAACACATGTAAATACACAATGAAAGATACTATAGTTGATACTAGCAGAATATTATAGTGTAAAGCTTGGATAGCAGCATTGAGAAATGTTAACGACCAAACCGTACCCTTGACACAAATATCTGTCGTCCCTAGTGGATAGAAGAAATTGATGTGGTCTAGACCGCAAGTAATAAATGCGCCTATCAATGGGCGGAAAGAACTAAGAACAGGGGCATCAGCGCTTATCACTGCCTGAGTCGGACATCAGCTGCCGAATGTGCCATCGCAGGATGGAAGGAGCTGGAAGCGCACCAGTCGTCTCAGGAAGGATTCGATACGTCCTCGATCGACAGCGGAGGTTAGGCCCCACCAGGCTGGAGAGGCACACAGAAGAGGAGAGACTGTGGTTGCGCCAGTAACTGATTGTTACATTTTTCGCAAGCTAATTGTGCACTTATTCCGATTTTTAGAATTCTGGTTCGGCTGCAGAACAGTCTTGGAGTGAAACGGGATCTCTAGACTCAAAGGAAGTCGGTCGGTAACACTCCGTTCCTTTTGTTGCTTCCGCTTATATTCACATACACTTGACTCTGCTTTGTCCATTCACAGGCATTTAAAGACTGATCTTTATTCCCAGAATTGGACTTGGAGCACCCTCTGAATTCATATCTTGGATGGTGCTAATATGACATTACTCTGAATAGATATCTTGGTAAGGTGGTAATATGATATTACTCTGAATAGATATCTTGGATGGTGCTAATATGACATTACTCTGAATAGATGTCTTGGTAAGGTGGCAATATGATATTACTCTGAATAGATATCTTGGATGGTGCTAATATGATGTTACTCTGAATAGATATCTTAGTTGGTGCTAATATATTACTCTGCATTGATATCTTGGGAGTGGTGGTAGTATGATATTACTCTGAATAGATACCTTGGATGGTGCTAATAATTACTATGAATTGATATCTTGGATGGTGCTAATAATTTCTGATATTACTCTGAATAGATATCTTGGATGGTGCTAATATGATATTACTCTGTGTGGCACAGTGGGGAGTCACTGTATAGGGACCTTGAGCATGTCCTTCGCACAATTGCTCGGCAGTAAAACTGCAATTGCGCCGTCGAGGCATGTGTATGCACTTCTGAGCAAAAAACGTAGGAAGAAGGACGGTATCAAATTTCAGTAATAAATAAATACTCTGAATTGATATCTTGGATGGTGCTAATATGATATTTGTCCTTCTACCTCATTATGTTTGCTAGTGTCTGCATTTGCCATGATGGCTGTTAGTTAATTCTGGCATGTGAATTTCATCTCAGGATGTGGTTGCCTCCCTTGTACTAGGACCACAATGATTAAATCCAGGTCATTTGCCTGCATTGGTCCCTCTCTATGGAATGGACTTCCCTCTCCCCTTCCAAGCATCTCTCGTGGCATCTCTGCCTCCTTCGCTCACCTTTAAACCTTCCTCTTCTCTAGGTGTACGTCGCACAAGGAGTGCTTCTGAAGGGCTTGTGCCTTAGGAGGCACTACATAAATGATCAGATACAAAACATGTCGACTTGTATGTTCTGCAGAGGCTGAACACGTCATTCTCGACGATCTTCTGACTCCTGTCATAGAGGAGCAAGAGAAGACTCCTGTTGTCGAGGAGCAGAGGATGCCGTATGCCGAAGACAAGTTCCGAGCCACATCCATCCAGCTGGAGAAATGGCGGCCAAGAGAGGCGGAGGGAGGAGGAGAAGTAATCGTCACAACTCATTTCGATCAGGTGGAAGGAATGGATGACACGAATTTCTCAGATGATGAAGAGAATGCTAAGCGGATGGAAATCAAAAGAAAAGGTAAAAATTTAACGAATCATCTACTGATTATTATTATTAATTGTTTGTGCAGTACTGCGACTGTCTCTGTGATATCAGTGTTACGTTACATCAAGATTTGTTTTGGGTCGGTCTACTGAGGGAGAGGGACATTGGAAAAGGTAGGGAGGCGTGGAGAGGAGGGTCAAGGAAAGAACAGGGGAGGAGGGCAGAGGCACTAAAACAAACATATTGAGAACATTGAAATTCTTGAAATCTGGTATCGCCCTTCTTCCAACATCTTCTGCTCAGAAGTGCACACATGTACAATAAGAAAAAGGAGAGGGCAGAGGGAAAAGGAGAAGAGGAAAGGGACAGAAGGACAGATGAGGGACAAGAAGTTGAGGGAGGGGAGAGAAATGGGAGTGAAGAGGAGGGGAGGTAGTGAATTTTTCTTAGAGGGTCTTGAATTTGAATTTATCAGTGACTGACCAGTTGTGTTGATGGATAATAATACATTATTTGGAATATTAACTGAAAAGCTCATTGACCTAGAAGAATTGTCATTGTAATTTTTATGAGAAACAGGTTAAAACAGTGATAGGGTGATGTTAAACAGCTCTGCATGTCTGAGGAATAGAATGATGGTCTTTTTTAATTTGGTGCTTTTGTGCTCTTTGTCGGAGTTACGATCAATCCTCTGTACAAATATTTATCTATTTATACTGATCAATGAACAATAAACTTTCTTTAAGTTTATATGAGCATGTTTTGTAAATTGCAAAACTTTCTAAAAATTCCTTGATTCCTCAATGGATTATGATTTTTTTTAAATTTCACTTCATACTATCGTTGAATGACACCTTGGCCCTTATGATAGATACACACTTATGAATTTATTATATGAAGTTAGATTAGATTAGGTGATTGTACATTTTCTTTAACTCTACAACAATTAAGTACAAATGCAGAGTTGCATCCCACAGGATTTCATACTGCATTGCTGCTATGGTATAGCGTTGTGTTCGTGGTTGTGCTCCATCTTACTTGCACGATCTTTGCCACTCGGTGTCTGACATTGCAGCGCATCAGGTGCTTCGCTCTATGACAAGGGGTGAGTTTCTAGTTCCATGGGCTTGCTTGACTAATAGGCAATGCCATGCTATTTTGGTAGTGGACCCTTCCATCTGAAATGAACTCCCAATTGAGCTCCACTCTTTGCTTGTGGTCCAACCGACAGGGTTTTACAAGCCGCTCAAGCATTTTTCTTTAGTCATGGCTGAGCTGGGAGAGCTCCTGAGTAGGTCCTTGAAGGGGCGCTATATAAATGCTGAGAATGAATAAATTAATAAATTAGCATATCCTTATATGGAGATTTCTATATATAACCAGAGCATTTTTCTTCATTAGGAAACAAAGTTTCGAATAAAGTTTCGGATACAGACCACGCACGAAAGAATCCGTTAAGAAGTTCGGATCAGGACAGGAACTGCACCGCACTGAAGTCGTTGGCCGAAGGAGGTCATGACCCCTCGAGGACGGGGGTCGAAGTTCATAAGACTGACGTGAATCGATGTTACGACGAGATAGACCAATGCAACCGGCCAAACAATCAGATCTCAAGCAGTGATCGAAATTCAAACTTTGACATGGCTGCAATCAATCTCACGTCAGGAAAATCAATTGCTCGTCAAAACCTGAGTAAGCTTATTAATATTTTTGTTTAAAATAGTAGGAAATTATTACTAGGTCAAAACGTTCTGTTTGATAATATAGTCTTTGTTGTCAATTCAGTGACATGGAGTTGAGGAGGTGTGTCGAACTGTTTACTGAAATTAAAGTTACATGTTTACATTTTTTGTGGTTTTTTTACCCCTAATTAATGCACTGTTTTGTGGTGAGGCAACTGTTCATCATCATCTTAAGACTGAGCTTTTCTTCTCTTGCTAATTGAGTCAACTCAACTGTTTGAAGGTGATATTAACTGCACTGCATTCAAAAAGGGTATTGTGCTTCGACAAACCACTTCTGTGTGAGGTTGCCAGATCCATTTTTGCTTGATGTCTGGCGACAATACTACTGCGTGCATTTCAGTCATTATTTCCTAAATAATGAAGTTTGTATATCCACAATATTCATAGTTTCTTTCAGATGGAATAGGAAATTATGCTCATCATTATTTGTAAAGGAGCATAATCGATAAAATCTGTGTAAAACGAGTTATGATATATATATCTTCGAGAGTTGTTTTTCTATTCCCTCTTTGTTGGCTGGTCGATATAATTATAAAGCAAGGCATTTTTACTAGTTGATTTTCATGCTAATAATCTAGTGCAGTTTAATCAAATATAATAATTATATTATGGCTGGTAACGATTAATTTAATCTGAATAGTTAACTTTTGAAAATTAACATTAGTTATTAGTTAATTTCGTTTAAATCGTAAAAGACTTTTATAGTTATATTTGTCAGACATATTAATGGCACTTCAATTAAAATTGTCAGTTTCTGAATTTAGTAACAAACGAGAAATAACATAGGCGGTTTTCTTGCTCATACTGAAGCATTAGATCCATAGTATGCAAAAGATTTGTTGCAATGAATGCAATAAACGTTATCAGCATTTTCGATATTTCCGTTAGCCATTAATTTAAATCCAAAATGTTCATGTAATCGACCTGATTATATGTTTATATATGATAGCTCGATTACTATTTGCCGCCGTGTTGCAATGTTTACATGTTTTTATTGTTGCTTCTCGACTTCTAGTACATGTTAGTGATGGGTAGAAAAATCGATATGATTATTCATTAAAATAACGATTAAAATTTTTTTAATGATTAATCGATTAATTAATCGTTAATTTCCGCAGCCCTAAATTATATCAATCTTTATTCCTGCTTAATGAATGATACAGAATGGCTGAATGATTTTTTGGCTTTTGTTTGTGTGGATATTTTCTGCAGGACAACTTGATATGTTTTCATAGCAGGGCAGTGTTGGGCATGAGACCAAAACCTCGAGACCAAGACCGAAACCAAGACCAAGAGGTCCATGATCAAGACCGGGTGGTCCGTGACCAAGACTAAGGCCGGGTGGTCCAAGACCAAGACCGGGTGGTCCGAGACCAAGACCAAGACCGATACTCTTGTTTATAAACAATCTAATTCATTAAGACTGCTGAAACGGAATAACACACATAAAACATAAATTTTATTTCTGAATAATACTAATCTTAATAATTGCCCAGAAAATAGTTTTACCGGCCACTCTGAACTTTTACGGGTTCAGCCCTTGGCTTTGCCCGGAGAATATCACACTATAAATTAATTACAGTATACAATAGGTAAATACTTTAAGACATCTGATCAAGGTGATTAACGTGCCGTTTGAATGGTGTAGGCCCGCTTGTACTCGGAATTTTAGTCAACAGTGACTACACGTGGCCGACCACATAATTTCTAGATTGTTCCAAAACCTTGAAATTTGTGAAAGCAAATTTTGAAAAGGCTGGTTCCATTGCAAGCGCATTTGTGGCTCATAGTAACATGTATATCTAAATGATCAACACGCATAAATCGATAACAATCGCGTAGGGCCTAAATAGAATAAAAAATAAGCGACAATTTCAGAGAAATTGCTCTGATACAGCAAATGACCAAGAACGCTAACCTAAGACCGAGTCCAATCTCAAGACCGTTCCTTTAAGACCAAGACCGACGCATTCGAGACCAAGACCGATGGTCCAAGACCAAGACCGATGCATTCGAGACCAAAACTGCAGTTTTCCGGTCTCAAGACTGTCTCAAGACCAAGACCGTGGTCTCGAGACCACATCCCTGTAGCAGGGACTTGTAGCAGTTCTGCCTCCAACTCCTGCTCAGAAGCTTAACATATATCTGATACGGGCATAGAGCACAAGACTTATAGTTTTTAAATTATATATGGTGTTGAATAGTGATAGTGTTTAGTTTAGACTTGACGATGTAACATTTAGAGAAATGCTGCTTTGTGTTTATTAGATAAATGAATCAAATTTTGGCATAAAATCTCTTTATGATACAAGACATTAAGTTTTCTCAACTGGATTTCTGAAAATGGTTTTGTCGGACCAACTTTATCTTGTCTGACATGTGACAATCCTCACAGAGTCAGAAAAGTTAATTAGCAAAAAATTGCATTCAAATCACTAGTAAATAAAAAGTGGTTCTTACTAAGAACTCTGCATATTTATATTTATTATTGAGATTTCACCCCAGTTTACCCTGTTGATAAACTTTCACACTACATATACACATTGACTAAAAAAGAATCCTTATTTTTCTTACAAAGTTTACTCACTATTACTGACAAGTAACCTTGTAGAGATTTGCATCTTTCAAAACAATTAAAATTTCATTATTTATCTCTACACATGGCAGAAACCTGTGGTTTTCGCCTCATTCTGCACCCATTACAGCTCAATCTGTTGCGGTATCAGAATCTAGAATCTGTTTTAAGTTTTGTCTGGACACAGTCTTGTATAATGGCATATTCGTGTGCCATTCCCTGTGTCTCAATATCGATATGTCTGTCTGTCTGTATGTATGTCTGTCTGTCTGTCTGTCTTTCTCTATCTGTCTCTGATTCTGTGTCTCTCTCTAAACCTCTGAAATTGAAGATCAGTGCTTCATGGCTAGTTTTTGCTTATCTGTACTCATCTAACACCAACAGTTATATGATATCAGGTAAGATTCAAGTCATTACCTTTGTCATCAAGTTTCTACTTATAGACGTAGAGGACAGCGCATTTGGTTTCCTCTGTGTAGGTGGACCCTATTGAAATGGTAGATGATGCACACCATTGAGCACTGTGACACACATGTTCACTATTTTGTCGCTTACGGCAGATATCATATAGTGTTGCTTCCTACGATTGTGCACAGTGGTTAAAACCAATTTCCTTTGCCTACTCTGTGTGACAGTGTTTTACATTTGCCGCTACAGCAGAGGATTTGGTTTAGTTTACCATTACTTTATGTATTTGCCTGAATACACTTTCATGCGGTCCCCTTTGGCGAACGAATTGTCCCTGCGGTTTGGTGTGTGCACGAGCCCGAAGTAAGTTTGAAAGTTTTCTTCGTGCTTTAGATTTTGGGGAGGACGAGAACAAGGTGGAAGAGACAAAGGAAGTTAAATTGCACAATAAGAACTCAGAGCAATTGCCCCTTGACAATGACAGCAGCTCCTCACTGATCTACTCTTTCCAGTCAGATGTCTCTTCCTTGACCGTGGCAAAGCGATGTCATGTGTCATTTCTTGACGCTGCTGCGCCAGGCTCGAGTGCTGATGAAGAGAGAGTGATGTCATCAAGAGTCATGGCAAGAAGCATCTTGCGAGTCCCAGCCGATGAGGTCGACATAGAAAAACTGTTTGGGGAAGATGCCAGCTCTGAGGAAGCGGTCGAAGGCCGTGTGGCAAAGACGTTCAGCTTTTACTCCTCTTCCGGGGAGTCGGAACGTGAGCCAGTCCACTCCAAGTCACCTGGCATGAGGAAAGGGTTGTCTTCCAGCTTAAGGTTTCCTCTCTCTCCGACCGACTTTGTTCTAGTCGAGGCAGATGAGGAGGGAGAAGATCACTGCAATGATTTCACCGATAACAATAGAGACTTCTGCGTTAAGCGGTCGGAAAGTCTGATGACTTCAATGGAGGAGGAGTCGAGCGACAACACGACTTCTTCTGAGCAGAACAAAGAGGCGCCTTCTCCATCGTCAGATTATGTTCTCGTCATGGAGGAGGAGACGGAGAAGCTGATGGCTGCCCTTGGCAAGGAGACAGTTAGAAGAAATCATCGTGGCAGGAAATCTGAGCAGGCAGAGGACGGTGCTTGGGACGCGCTTTTCCACTCGTCGAATTTAGGTACACTGTAGCATTCGTACATAGCATCGTTGTAGTCGATGTCATTATTATTATTATCATTGTCCATTGGCTGATATTTCTGTCGCCGGTCCATCGCAATTTCTTTGAGTTTCTTTTGTTGCTGTTAAGTGTCATGGCTGTGGTCAATGCGTCTTTCCGTTGTTTATCGAAATTTCAAGTTCGCTGTTTCTCGAGTTTCATTTGCACTGACTCTCTTTCCCGCTAATGGTGAAATTCAAAATTTTTAACAAAGTATCTTCATTTTATTATCGGTTCACAGTTCTGCATTGTTCATGCATGGTCTGAACTCGCTTTATGCTTACCGGCAATCAGTCTGTGAGCATTTATTTGACATTTCGAAATAGCTTTTAAGCTGGTGGACTCCATTCTGTGCTTAACTACTGCTTCTGAAACATTCATTCCTGTCCAGTATGGTCGGTCGATTGAGTTTGTCTTCTGCTGGGATTAGGATGTCTTCTTTGTTTAAGTTGATGCAAATCTACTCTCTGAGGTTATTATTATTATCATTATTATTATTGTTATTATTGCTTGATTTTTTTAATATTATATAATACAATTTTTCCGTTAGAAAAAGGAATAAATGGTATTGGTACATTCCGAAAGGTGGAGAGGATGTGCGTTGGACACTGTCCAAAAAACTACTTTCAGCTTGCAAATGCACTAGACCAAGAAATAAAATGGGAATACTAACACAGTGAAATTGCTAAGATAGCGACACCTTATGCGACAAATTAACATCATACCTACGTGATTATATTATGTTACGTTAGTGATCTATTGAACTATAACATGGTCCAATGTCGCATATTTGATCATATATTATGATTTTTATTCTGAGGAGTAACGACAGTGATAAAACTAAATAATGCCTAATCTCATTAATTATATCCTGTCACCTATCTACAAAGCGGGTCAGTGATGCAGACAAGATAAATTCTTGGGAGCATTAAAGTCCCGTTTAAAGGAATAAAGCATATGATTCGTTTTTGCTCATTTGGATTTTTGTGTTGTTGAGTTCAAAGTGTGGTTCATATTAGCATTCATGATGTCATTCATATTGGCATTCATGATGTCATTCATATTGTCATTCATGATGTCGTTCGTATTGTTGTTCAGGATTTCGTTCATTTTGTAGTTCATGTTTTCGTTCATATTGTTGTTCATATTGTGATTCATGTTGTGGTCTCTTGTATCTATGAAATATTCTGATCTGTCTCATTTCCCAATATAGCCTTGTACCAAACAAGCTACCCTCGTCCCAGTGTTTGTCGCTATAATTTGTAATGTTGATTTGCATCACGTATGTACAAAATATTCTACTGTACAACACATTATAATATAACAATCAAGTTGTGAGAACTAAACCAAGTACTCAAAATGTTTCCTGAATTCTTTTAGTAACAAAGTCATACTGATGCTGTAATTCCATATACAAATGCAATGGTAATGGTTATTGCAAATATTTATAGTGTAACTTAGAAAGCAACTCGTCTGGGTTGCTCCTGGCCTTACACAATAGAACTGTGATTGAACAAAATTGTCTTTGTGGAAAACAGACAAAGAGAGGCTGTGGCATTGTAAATGTTTTAATTCAAATTACAAATTTTGCCTAATTAAACTTTGGTTAACAATCACAGCCATGACAGTTATTTATTAAATTTAAATTAGAAAATATAAGTATGTGCACCCTTGAAAGTCATGTCCGAAAACTGTAGGCTCAATCGTAGCAAGAATTCTTATGGATAATTGTCTGGTAATAATTAAGTGACTAAATATAATCTGTTGTCAGATGGTCATATTCATCGTGCATCACTTGTTGATCCCAGTAAGGTTCTCTTGCCACCTCCTCACTTCAAGCTTGGAATAGTGAAGAACTTTCTCAAATTAGTGAACAAAGTGGCAGTCTTTAGGTTGAGGCAGTTTTCTGGACAATAACAAATCAACAACTTATCTTCAGCTTGTTGAAAAGAAGCTTCAAGCAGCTTCATCTGATTTAGGTCAAAATTTCGCTCTAAAAGTGCATTTCTTGCATTCCAATCTGCATTTTTCCCAACAAATTTTTGATGGTGTCAGCAATGAAGATGGCAAATGATTTCAAGAAGACATTGCTACAATGCAGAAACGATACCAGGCTTTAGTATTCTGACTGATTACCATTAGACCAGTAATCAAAGAAATTACAAGTAGGCGTACATTGTAAATTTATGCACAGATGAAATATTTTTGTGTTTCTTTTAAACCGTGCATATAATTTTTTTCAAAACCCTATATGTGGCCCATCTGACCAAAAGGAGACTTATGTCGCCACACTCGTTAGTGAGATAATTGCAAAAATGTGAGAAAGTCAGCTTTTTCAATTTCTTGTTTTTGACAGAAATTGATATCTAAATATGTTTTGAACACATAAAATCAGAAAGTTAAAAAAAAATTTTAATGACTTTTTGCAGCCATTATTTTGATAATTTTGTGACTTCGTATGATTTGCAATTCTGAACAATGTTGGTTAGGAATTGTCCATAAAAAAATTATACCAAACTTCAAATGCGTTTTTCTCAGAATTATGATGGAACACCTGAGCAACATATTTCGCTCATAACTTTGGGCAGGAATATCATACAACAAAGTTGGTGTCATTTTAAAGAAGAGACTTTACTCTTTAAAATGGTATATAACTCTCAAATTGTAAAAATCGAGTTAAGCCTTCTTTTGGTCAGATGGGTCACATATGATAAAAAAATTCTGAGAACACTGCTGTATTGAGCATACCATAATTCAGTAGAAAACAGCTGGAGTTTTATCGGAAAGAGAAATGTTTAAATATGTTGTCCAGTGTTATAATCATATAATCATGTTATGCTTTCAGGAACATTTCATTAGATGTGTTGTGACAGGAGAGTGTCAATTCAGGTGTAGCTTTTTGAATGTATGTTTTAATAAGTTTTGTTATACCATAAAAGAATGAGAGGATGCTTATATAGCTACTGGTCTCATTTGGTTGGGTTTCCATGAAATAGTGCTGCATGAGTGTTTGAATACCATGCACTGCATTTTGTTACTTAATTTTGTACATGATGAAAATCCTGTGAGGGAGCTGGCCTTCGACTGAATTAAGATGTTATTGCGGTGATGTATGTTGTCAGCCCAGATGTACAATATCTATTATGTTGCTTTTGTACTAGGGCTATTTCAAATACGTGATTTTCACTATTCGGCCGAATACGAATAGTGTACAAAATATGTCTAAGGACAACATTCGCTTATCCATCACTGAGCTAACAGACCGTTATTTGAATATTATGTAAAATTAACTAAACTTTTAACTAACAACTGACCTGCTCAAGCCTCAAACGCTGAACATTAACGCTCATTCACTGTGCACAAAGAATGAGACTAATGACACTGCGGTACAGGCAGTCCACTCGCTACAGCAGCAGCCTTTGCAGAAACAGATTTCACGTGGCTACTATTCGTATTCGGTTCGACTGCTACCATTCGGCCGAATAGCTATTTGACCCACACTATTCTGCCCTGAAGCTAACATGAAGCAAATGTTTGGTACAGCCATATTTTCTGTGCACCTATTTGTCTGTGTGCCATATATTCAGAATGCTTGTAAAAACAGGTGGCGCCAGTATGCACATAGGTCTAAGCAAAAAAAAATTTATATTGGCCATGCGTTGTTTATGTTGTTCCGATCGATGGCTGGCGTAAGAATTATAGTTACGGATAAATACATAAATTTTATAATCTGGCTAACTTTTAGATTACTTTTGCATGAAGAACATACAGCACAACAACCAATCAACATCAAGCAAACAATTTTATCTCTGGTAGCTTACCCACATTTGATACTGGCACCATCTATTTCACAGAGTTCCCCATTGGCTGGCCTCTGTTACAGTGACAACCTCTGCTCAACAAATATTGTCATATAATGCTCTTATTGGGTCAGTTAGTTAGGTGGCCATATTTATCGTCTTCGCACCATTACAGGGTTGGCATGAGCTATAAATATGGTTTTAGTTGACTGGCATCTTCAAATTGCCTTTGCAGGTATGGTGGTACCATCTACATGCTTTTACAAAGGTGTCATCATCTCCCTATACATATAAAAAATTTATGTATTTATCCATAATTATGGGTGCACCATTTACAACGTACAGAGTAGTGGTACATGTAGTGCATCTTTAAGTTGGTGGTATCGTCTTACCTGCCTGTTTAGATGGTAGTACCATTGCATTGATGCCCCTTTTAGGAGTGGCATGATCTTTTTGTTGGTGGCATTATCAAAAATGCCTTTACAGAGGTGATATGATCTACATACTGATCTACATACAGGTGTGATATGATCTACATACAGATTCTGCTAAACTGCACATCATTATATGTGCATTCACTTCTTGTGCTAGGACTGACTGTGGCCTGGGATTGTTTTTAATTGGTCACAGATGTGTGCTAGAAAACGTATCTTTAATACGTTTTACTGCATTGTAGACTACATTTAGTTTTTTGTGTGACTCTTATCCTGCAGTTGCATACTCCATTGTCTGACTTATGTAGGTAGTCATGTAGCTTCGATTTGAACACCCTTCACACCATTGCACCATTGTATGTGTGTATTGTTATTCCGTTTTCTCTCTGTTTCTCTTTCTATTGCACCAATGGGATGATATTTTGCACAGTGTAATGACATGCAACGTGTTACTTGTTAGGTGCATTGAGCATGTTGGCACTTCTTTAAGCATTTAATGTGAAATTGCGCTTACAAAGTTAGCAAAAGCTGATGAAATTATAAATTGTTAGAAAATGTCTTCATGTAATCTCTTACAAGAAATCAGATTACCCTATTGGTAGAACTTGTCTTGTTTGTTTTGCTCTCTTAGATTTGTTATTTAATTACTTTGTAAAATATGTACAATTCTACATACATATATTGGTCTGCAAGAATGGAAAGTGGTCATCGATTCAGCTTGTTTAACATTCTAGTGATGAAACCGTACTAAAAGCTACTGGAAAACCAATGCATATATCAGCATTCAATAAATGTACAATTAATTATATAGGATGTCTGCTTAAATTAGATTCATCTGTGAGGATGAGTGTCTTTTTGTCTTCTGTATATATATATATATTATATATATATATTATATATATGTGTATATATGTATATATATATATTAATATGTATATATATATATATATATGCAGAGAGAGAGAGATTCTGGTACACACCATGATAGCATTAATTTTGTTACTGTGAGGACTTTTCTTTCTACCGATGCTTGGAATGTGTTATGAGTACTAGACATGAATGTCTGAAGCTGGTTTGACAGTTCTGAATTTCATGGACCTCTTATCAAGAAGTTAGAATCAGAACTTCAAGGCACTTTAGAATTAATTTAAGGATAATTCTTAGCATTACTTGTATTGTGCCTCTTTCTGTGTTTTAGATGAAGGAATGAAAAGCCGGACAACAACTGGACAATCGAAACATCAGGTAATACTGTATGAATGTAGTAATTAATTTGTTTCAATCATAATTCTATTTGTTTTATATATTCTTTATATTTAGTTTTACATTTTTATGTTTATATTTTTACTCAACGTTACATATTCCATGCAATCTGCATTTCAAGAAATGTAATAGTAAAAGAAAACTACTTTTATGGTGAAAACTACTGTATAACTAAGATTACATTACCTAGCCAAGTTATATAAATAATCAAGTCGAGTTAAATCTATGAAATTTAATTACACATGTCAGCTTATCGCATAAAATTCTTTTGCTATGTGGAATTTAGTCATAAACGATTATATTTTAAAGACAGCACATTTGGTGAGCCAAATGTTAAGAGAAAGTACTTTCATTTTAGACTTCATTTGTGCCTGAAAAGTGAACAAACCTGCGAGCCATTGTTGTGTTCATTGTCCAACCAACACCAGAACGTATGAACTATTGAGGTTAATGATACAGACTTCCAGTTTCAAAGAAGTGCTAGAAATCAGCTTTTACTTAGAACTGTCAGTTAAAAGCAGATAATATGTCCAAGTCCAGTGATGTAGTCGAGTTTTATAAGTGTTTTGATCTTTTAAATGCGCTATTAGCATAGACGTTCCGGAATGCAGACAATTTGTTGTCCGTTTTTGAACTAATCTATTTAGCTCAGTGATACATAATTTCGAAAGGGGAAACGTGCGTGCGTGCGTGAGTCTGTTCACTTGTTCATAAAAGTGCATTAGCATTCGACAATGTCTTTTTGTAAATTGCGTCTCTGTTTCTTCTGGAAACGAACTTAGAATTTAGATCTGTCATGCTGCTAGTTACATTACTTTACGTAGGCCGTTCGGCGTAATCAAATCGCCTAACTGCGTAACTGTGGTAAGGTCAAGTTTCGTCGATTTTGCTCCTTCCTTAGAGATGCTTTGCAAATCAATTTCACTCAATTTCTTGGAGCTTACTCACAATAACTGCACTTTTTCAGAATTTGTTTTATCGCTTTTGTCAAGTATCAATTATCGCACACTTGCTTTGCATTGCAGCCATTTATCGTTCTTTCAAATACTTCCACTTGGAATATGCTGTTAGGATATTTGTATCGCTCACTGTTTGGGATGAGAATTCTTCATTTGAGCGTATGAATCTGTTTTCTGGAGTTGCCTTCAATGTCTAAACTTAATTGTAATTGTCTGTAGCCTTTCATTTGGAACGACTGGTATTGCGTGTTTAGCTTTGCCAATGCATTTCTCGATCCTAGTTTTTAGTGGAAGGTGATGTTCTTTCAACATGTTTTGTCAAGTCATGTTCAGAATTTGAGGAGGTTAGTACAAGCTATTTAGCTTTTTACTAGGCTCCTATTTTACTATACCTATGGATTCATGGCTGTAGCTGTAATAGTTGTATTGTGCAATAAACAACAAGCAAGATGTGACATGCAGGAAACGTTTCTACCCATTAGCCCAGTAAACAAACTCATCAGTGTAGGCGTGTCATCAGTGTTGGTCCTGCATTTTAAGGGGGACAGGTCAACAAAATTTTCGTTTGTGAGGACTGGACAGATTTCAATTCCCAAACACATGGATTTAGCAAAAAAGGATGAACAGTGGAAACCCTGTATAAATTTATAGTATGCATGAAATATTTGTGAAATCTAGGGGATACAAGCAGCTCCAGCCCTCCACTTGAAATTTTTGAGGGACCGTCCCCTCCTTCCTCTCATAAGTCTCTGCTCTTGCTTATCAGAATATTGGATTGCCTGGCCAGCACTTCACCCAAGTTTTCACAACAACCCCAGGAGAAGAACTTTCTCAAATGAAGGAATCAGTTCTATAATTAACTAAAGATTGGCAAACTAATGATGGCAGAAAGTGTTCTCAAATCTCTTGATCCTATCCATGTGCAAGTTATGACCTAAATTTCTTTTTTTTACCAGTTGTCTTGATCTTACTTACAAAATCAAACCATTGCTGTTTATTTTGGCATTTACTAAAACTTGGTTGAATTCTTCCTTGGCCCTCAGCGTTTTATTTACACAGTTTCGTTGTTAATCAATAACTTCTATAGCGCCCGTGTATAATGTACTAGACATCAACTGATGTCACATCGAAGCAGGTCAACAGGTTGTTAGTATGTCCAGAAATGTAGTGTGATGGGGTGTGGTTTTTTTGGAATTGATGTATTCTTTGAGGTGCATGAGGCTCATTGAATTTTACATGAAACGGTCTAAAATGGCGATAGAATAGCAACTCTTTTTCAACCGCTGGTCATTCTGTGGATCACTTTATTACAGATCTTAAATAATTATGTTCTTTTTAGATTATCTAAAATAAATAGTATATTGTATTCCTAGTTGGATAAAACAATAATGATAATCTCCCTCTTACCTAGGAGTGCTGGCCAATGATTTATCACTTGATGCGTTTATCATGATTTTTTGAATTCTAATCTAAAATATTAATATATCATTATGAAATTAAATTTCATCATATAATCTAAATCTAGTTTCAATCTGATTTGCCCTCACTAGAGAGTTTCTTGGCATGTGACAGGAAAGTTGCAGTTCATAGTATAACGATCATGGAAGTTTAATACATCATTTAAAATTTTGTGTTTATAATTATTCTGATCAGCATCTTCTATGGAATAATGGCAAAGGCCAGGCTTTTGATTTATAATATATATATTAAAGTTTTGAGAATGTAAAAATTCCAATATTATACTTTTTCTTGTGCCATTTTCATAATGAAATATTCCATACTTCATTAGTAAACATTTGTGTGAGGAAAATGTAGTGCATTAGCATGTAATATAATTAGTATTGAATTATTGTGGGTCTCTTTAACGTTAAATTTATGACTCACTTGAAGGTTAAGTTAGTCATGGCCTGCTTGAAGGTTAAATTTATGGCTTCTTTGAAGGTTAAATTTACAGCTTGCTTAGAGGTTATATTCATGGTTCGCTTGAATCAACATTAACGTTAGTCTTCCATATAAGATTTTACCGAGATACCAATCGTCAGTCAGCTTATAGAAACTTTGAAAGATAGCCTATTGAATTTTCAAAAATTACCGTTACATTTGGCACTGGCAACATTTAAGGTTTAAAATTTCTTGTTAATGGCAAAATGAAAATACTTCATCCATTGTAAAGCCCATCATTAATGTCCTAATAATTTTTTATGGTAATAGGGTAACCAGTTAGCAGTGCAACTTGTCATTTGAGTGACTAGTTAAAAACTGACATCGATTGTTACAGTTTTTCAAAGTTCTCATATGGCATATTTGGGTTTCAGCTAAGGGCATTTGGCTTGAAATGATATCAAGAAGAATGTGGGTAAACGATTCTGTCGTATCTAAAGCTAGTTTTCTTTGGCCAGTGCATGTTAACAGCCGCAACTGATGGTAATAAACTATGTTTATGTCAAATGATTGGCAACTGTCCTATATAAATATGCTTGGAAACGTTTTAACATTATGAGTTATTGTATTACATGTTGGAGGTCATCTTGTTTTAATTTAACAGAATTTCTGGTGATTTAATTGAATATTTGTAACATAGACTGAAGATACTCCTCTGGGATTATGGTGATTTCATTGAATCATTCAGTTTCTTTGTTTTAAGCACTGTATTTATTTGAGTTTAATAAATTGTTGTTGATGGAAAAAGTTATGAGATTTGTCGATTTGAATGATGCCATTCACAACAGTCACATAGAAAAATTGCATTAGAGGTATGGTTTTTCTGACACCATCTTGTCTATTTTAAAATGTGCAAAATTGTCAGCCAGTCTCAAGCTTTATCACACTTTATAATATTAACTTTTTGAAATTTCATATTGACAAGCTGCAGTGTGATTACAGACAGTATTAACGAATGATTTATTTATTTATCAAAAATTTTATACCACCCTTGTTCCAACATTTTTTGCTCAGAAGTGCACATACATGCCTCGATGGCACAATTGCAGTTCTACTGCAGAGCAATTGTGCAAGAAGGACATGCTCAAGGTCCCTACACAGTGACTCCCGGGACAAGGGTCGAACCCGCTCGCTCAGCGCACACTGAACGTTACGGGCTGACCGCTCTAACCGATGACAAGTTATTATGGGAGTCGAATTTAACTGTTGCAAACTTGCAAGGCGTCTATCACATTGTACATCTATTTTAACCAATGATGCCGTCTACCTTATATGGATTATGGGAATCAAACTTGGTTCTCAGTTCTCAGTGTGTTAAGTCCATTACTTTACAGTCGCCCATTTTGTCTGAACCTGGAAAGTTTCATCAGCAAGTGTTTTATTCATAACTTTTACAGTGAACTGAAAAGTCATGGCACACTGTTGTCTTGATTCACTCCTTTGATGAAATAATTTACACTACTCTATTTACACATTCCTCATGCTATCGTTCGCACACAGAGGATAAATATTTTAACACTATTATTGATATTTCTTTTATCGTCATTATTCTTATCATTATTTGTGTGTCATCACTTAAAGAGGGAACATTATTCATGCCGGAAATTTCCTGACGGAAATGTCTTCAATCTAAAAGTTAGGTTAAGTGCAACAGTATAGTATTTGTAAACTTTTCGAAAATGTTTTTTTTATCCAGTTAACAGTTTTGATAATAGGTTAGACAGCAGAGCTTGTCTCAGATGAGACTGTGCTGATGCTGGTAGTGGTTGTACTAGCTGTAGCAGGTGTGATTGAACTGGCTGCCCTACTGGTCACAGAATTGCCAGCAGAAGTCATGTTAGTCACATAGATACTTGCAGGACTGGAGACAGAATACTTCACAGAAGTTGATGATACCTGAGGGCTGGTTTTTGCTTGGCTGGTGGTGACGGTTGGTGGTGATGAAGTGATAACAGAAACTTTGGGTGTTGTACTGACCATAAATAATGCAGAAACACTTGTCCAACTTTTGCTGCCTAACGCTGATGTTCTGCTGGTGCTGTCTGGAGTAGTTGTAGAAGTTTTAGCAAATGTTGTCTTGAGTATGGTGATAATTTCTGACGTGGTATTCTTCTGAGACGGCGACACAGAGTTAGTGATGACGTAGCTATGTGACATTTGCGGGGCAACAACACTACTCATGGTTGTACCATTGTGAGAAGGTGGCGTTGAAACAGAAACTGCTATCCTAGAATTATTATTATCTGAAGGGGAATTCACTGAGTTTGTTCTGTCAGTGTGGTGTAACGTTGATGTGGCAGTCGTCACGCTGATCGTAGTCTTGTTGGTAACCATTGGAACAGTTGAGACAGAATTTGTAGTTGAGACATTTTTTGACAGTGACGTAGAAGCCTTGGAGTTGGCATCTTTAGATGGTATCGTAGTTCCTATATAGGCCAAAACAGTAGGCTTATTAATTCTATATTATTCATGGATAATGTTGTATTATTATAGTAATGCTTCCTAGCTTCATATCTAACATAACCTTGTGTTAGTAAATTGTGTATATACAAAATTCTTAATAGTGTAAACATATCTAGTAGTGATGTAGATAACGAGAAATACTGGTAATTATAAGACCAAAAAACCCGCTTTAAGATGCGGCAAAGTGGATAGAAACTCGGAAGATCCTTGCCAGACTCCTTGTCCTGAAATTCAAACAAAGAGGAAAACGAAATCTGCCACAGAGTCGACGACAAGAGAAGACGTCAAAGACCTTTGCTGTCACAAGACGTTCCTAAACTCACTCTCAAGCATGAGCCAGCAACAAGATGGATTGAGTTGAAGGCCTACAAGCAGTCCACAGTAAATTCTCATTTGTGTTGAAGCAGACCTTTCATGGTGATTGTTGAATATTCCAGTGATTGTTCAGGTTTGAATTGCTTCAACTGCTGCTTAATCTCAACTGGTGTCTCCTGACTCTAGCAAGAAGGGTAGCAAAATTTCACTGACAATAAGGACATGTAACTGTAGCCTATTGTAGTTCTTGCAATCCCAGCGGTTGCCTTGGTAGACGCTACTGTTCAAGACACCTATCCCATGGCTTAAGCAGCATCGACTGACAAGCGGCACAGTTCAGTTGGTGCCTTTTCCTTATGCCGTACCTCTTGTTCACGACCAGTTGATCGACGGTTCGAAGTCGGAATGCTTTGAGATTGATCGTTCTGTTAGCAAGTAGCCATCCGCATTGTTCAGGCACTAACGAATATAATTACATGCCAATTCATACAAAATGGGCCTACCTGAATAAATCTGCAAATACTTAATACTGTAGTTTACCTGTGACTCCTTGATTTTCAGTCACCGGTGGTGTACTTCGAGCAGTTGAGTTTGAGCTAGGATCACTGTTTCTCCTTGATAATGAGACTGAAAAACAATTATTATACTTTCTTTAAGTAATTTTTCCTGGTGATCAAATGCATTTGCAGACGGTATTAAAGAATATATTTACTTACTTACTCACTTACGTATAATCCATTTGATTCATTTACATCAGTGCTGTAGCATTCTTTGAATTCTCCTCATTGTAATGCATGGTAGGCATATTCATTCGACCAAACTCACCCGTCTGCCTGTCCAACCGTTGCTGTAATGCATGCATGAGTAATGCACGCATGCGTGTGTGCATGTACGCGTGCTTGTAGTTGTATGTAAAGTGTAAACGAGTGTAATGGAACCGTAATCAGGCAATGAGGCCTGCGACGCAGAAAATGTCTATTGCAATTTATTTGCTATATTTTTGAGAGCCTTTTAAAATCGATGCAGCATGAAACTTTAGGTTCTGAACAAGTATAGTCTCTATTTAATTAAATAAATGTACTACAAACGAAAATAATATAACTTGTGTTATCGACTGCCTACCTCCAACTGCAATGGCTACAACTGCCGCAGCTACGATGACTGTCACGACGACAGCAACTGCAACCCTTCGAGAACAATAGCCGCATCTTCCGACAGTGTTTCCTTGACTGTTCACCGCCAATTGTTTGTTTGGCTTTGAATAAAGATCTTCTTCTTCGGAGAAGACCACGTTGTCTCCATATGATTCCAGGTCTGGGTTTCCATCCAAACCCCTCTCAGAGGTTAATCTGTCGTGATAGACAACGGGCGGATGCTCACTGCTCACAGTCGAGAGAATCGAACCAGCTTCATATCGCTTAAACAGCGATCCAGAGAATCCCTGTTCGTAGTTGAGCGATGACAGTGAGTCTCTTTTCTCCTCAGTTGTGGACCTTGGCAGTTTCTTTGGGAGAGCGTATATGGCGTTAGGGTCCTCGTCGTCCTTGATTACCGTTCTGGGCAACCGAAATGGTGACCGAACGGGTTTCATCGAACCGTCTAAGACATTTCTGCTGTACTTCTGCGCAAATGTTGGCAGCAGGATGTCATGAAAATGCGGACCATCACCTGAGACAATGGAATTGCGGAAGGCAGCCGGCTTCAAAAATTCTTTAGATGGCTGAATGTTTGTTCTGTCACGAACTTGACCTAACGATCGACTATCTGGCTCCTCCTGCAATCAACACATCATGCACAAACAATTGGTTTAAAAATTGCACTGAAAGGTGAAGCAAAGGAAATGTGAAGCAAAGACAATTTTAGCAGATCGTTTTGTTTGTTTCTCGACCGTCATTGTTAGGGCATATATGTGTTTCTGGTCACTGGTTGATTTTGTGTCAGAGGCAAATCTAGGCCTTAGACACTGAATTAACGAATTATTATCAGTCCTATGGATTTACGATATAAACCAAATCAGAGATGTGCTCTGTAAATGTTCTTACAGATAGACAGACTATATAATACATATATATATATATAATATATGTATTATATAGTCTGTCTATCTGTATGTATATCTGTCTATATATATATATATATATATATTATATATATATATATAATATATATATATATATATATACATGTGTATATACATTGTGTGTATTTTATGTATTTCATTTGTGTGTAAGTGTGTGTAAGTGTGTGCATATATATATATATATATATATATATGGTAATAAGTCTAATAGGTAATAGGTCTATATATATACATATAGGCCTACTGACTTACACTCATACAAACACACAAATAAATGCATCAAACTATGCAGACATACACATCATTAGTTCATCATGCATATTTAAACATGCATAGACCTACACACATTAACATACATACGTAGACACATACAATTATGTTTACATACGTACATACAAACATACATACATACATTAAACATACATGCACAGATACATACAAATGAATGTAGACAGTCTAAAATTTAGTAGAAAGTAATAGGTCTAAGTACGCACGAGGTTGTATTGCAAATTGCAATTTGTATGTCAACGCGGTTTCTGGTTTGTAATGGGCTGTTAGATGAAATTAGAGCTACAAAAACTACAAAAACATCCAAAATTGAACTTAACCTGATCAAGAAACTTCCAGATGTCGTCGTCGATCACACGCTTGCTGCTCTGACGATTTTCCATTCGACCCAGGTCAATATACGTCCAAGTTCGGATGCTGTGCTATAGAAATGAGGAACAAGCCGACTCTTAAAATATATCAATCATATTATTATGTCAAACCTGCGCAAGCATGCAGTTTGTCTATGTAAACGGAATTGAATTTTGTGTAAGGCGAAATAAGCCGCAATATCCTAGACTTCAACCGTGGATCTGGAATAAGAACCTTTTTCATTCCTAAGACTTAGTTTAGAGTATTGTCATTATTGTAAGCTAAGTTTGAGTTAATACGCCCGTTTCGTTTTATAAATACAGAGCTCGACTTGCCTTAGATTGGTCTTAACCGAAGCAAACATTTGACAGTAGCTGGCAACTGAAATTCCAACACCTTTATCGATATTTGGTTATGTGAATCGATCGATCCACCCTATAGCTTCGCTTACCGCACAGGCCTTTATGGGCCTAACGGTGCATACAAAAAGGCTTGAGAATGACTTCAGGGACTTCTCGTGCCAGTATTGAATGTCTTCATTTGTCGATGAACTATGTGTTCTGCGGTTGATTCTGTACAAGCACGCTGTACGAAGGTATAGGCTATGTTATGCGGATATATGTATACGAAGCAGGCATAATAGGCATGCATGCTCGTAGGCTTATAGGCTACCTATGACCTTTACAAATAGGCCTACGTTGTAGAAGTCAAAAGTTTTGCGGTCACGGTTTGAACTCGCAGACACGCCCGGCTGACGTAGGCCACTTTTTATTGATAACCATTTTGTGGAACTAAGGTCTATTGACTATCGGACTGTATCCTCATCTAGCTGCGAAAGTGTGTAGCACCACTTTAATTGCACAAATCAGAGGAATTTGATAAATCGGCATTAGTTGACTATAACAGTGGTCCACATTTCAGCAGTATAAGGAATGAACACTGACCATGCAGCTAGTTCTGCTCCACGAAAAGTCAACTGACAGCTTATTGAAAATGCTAATGCAGATTCCTTGAGGCTAATGATGTTGCCATAATCTATACCTTTATAAAGCAGCATAAAAATATTTATTTGCAGAGGAAGTGGAGATGCTTAGGCAGATTTCTGAAACAAGAAATAATGGAAGAGGAAGGACTGATGGAATTGAGGAAGTCCATCTTGATCAACGAAAATTGATTTATTGTTGTCTTATAAAATTCTAAAGGAAAATAGTTCGTTTTGTTCTTCTCAGATTCGTGCAACTAAATTGCTGACCACCCCAGTTGTGACTGTCAAATATATCCGTCGACTCTTTGCACCACTGCAACTGATGTCGCCACACTCGTAGCCATTAACCGAGTAAACTATTCCTCTAAATATAGACTCCTTGTTTTTTAGTTTTACATGTCTTGTTCTGTTGTTGATGTGAACTTAAACAACGAAACTTTATGCATTTATTCATTTTTGCGATCGAAAGCATACGTTTTATAATTTGACAAAACTTTGCACTTAAACGAATCTTAGAGTTAGTTATCAATATCTGAGGTGGTCGCTGCAGGTAAAACTTCAAAAGCATGCAGAGCACTGGCCTCCACGCCAGAAGGTTTAACTAGAAGCATTATAAATGGACTTCATAATTGTCTTGTGCACATTGTCAGTAAGAAACATTTAGGGTGAGAAGTGACTGTACCGAAAGCAAGAGCTTTTATACAACCGTGCGCGATGTGCTTATTCTGCTTTGACTTTTCTAATCCAGCGCTTCTGGAATATGCTGCAATCTGAGTTAGTTTCAGTACTGAAGAAAGAATGTAATTCGCGAACAGAAGAGGTGAATATAAATTTTAATTTTGTCTACGTTTGCTTATTTATTTTCATCTGAACATTTATATAACGTGTTTGAGCCCCTCTTTATGGCGCCTTGTTGATGTTACAGTAAGCACTCTCGGGAAATATATAGGTTTGGTAAAATGCGAACTGCGAACCGGTAAAACGCGAACCAAAATGCGAACCATAGGCGTGACGGATCAGGTTAAGGCATCGTGAGGGTCGGTTAGGGTTAGGGTTATGGTTAGTGTAGTTGATAGATAGTGGTCAGGGTTAGTATCGTTTATAGATAATTGCCGAACACCTTTGGCCTCATGAATAAAAAATAAATGGCAACCATAGGCGCGAACTGGTCACGTGACCTTTGGCAGCCAATCGAAAACAAGTTCGCAGACGGTTTGCATTTTACTCACACCCGAAATATATAGGGCCTACCTGATGAACGATTATCAATTAAAAAAATTGTGCAGAGCTGGTCAAGAGAAGCTGATTATATACCATCACTGCACTAAATGATGTTAGATGTCATTGACATCATAAAGCTCGGTTTTTCTCAAGCAGACCTCAGATGTCTGCAAAGTCACTATGCATGGCAGACTTCCACATGCCAGCATAACCCAGGTGGTGAGTTCCCATCTGTCTGGAACCACCCTCTATGGGTTAGTCATTGTCCTGATTTTAGAATCTAATTAATTACTTGCATAATTGCTTTTAAACTCTGTATGCTTCATGTGAGAAAAGCTGCCTTGACTTCTTGTTGCACTATGTTCAGAGTTTTTGAACTGTGTTGCATCAAGGATGAAACAACAACAGTTTTTTTAGACTGCCAGCCGGAGCATGCGGTTGTTTTTTAGACTGCCAGCTGGAGCATGCGGTTGTTTTTTGGACTGCCAGCCGGAGCATGCGGTTGTTTTTTGGACTGCCAGCCGGAGCATGCGGTTGTTTTTTGGACTGCCAGCCGGAGCATGCGGTTGTTTTTTGGACTGCCAGCCGGAGCATGCGGTTGTTTTTTGGACTGCCAGCCGGAGCATGCGGTTGCCTCATACTGTAGCATTTCCCCCACAATTCATAGCTGATGCAGAGTTCCTGCTGTCCAAAAACTGACAAATGGTCAGATTTTGACATATCCTAATTGAAGCTGGTATGTGTTTTGCAAACACTTGCAGTAATCCTGAGTAATGTCCAGGGCCTTAGTGAAGGGAAAAGGCATCACTGCTGTACCTAAAATTTCATTACATGTAACCTGCCTGTGCAGAACTAATTCTGTGCAGAACCTGAAAGTGTTGTCTGTCTTTCCGCCTGTAGGATGTTCACGTACTGTTTTCATTTCTTCGAGGCCTTGACTGTGTCTCGTCATTGCCTGATGTCGCCTTGGAACGGCTGTGCCAGTTGATACGCTTTGAGAGCCATCCGGCTGCAGCCATCCTCTATGGGTTAGTCTTTGTCCTGATCTTTGAGTCTGATTAATTACTTCCATGAATGCTCAACTCTTTGACATGAGCTCCATATTTTCCCAGTTGCTTTTAGTACACTTCATCATTAATGTGTTATTGTCATGAAAATGGTTAAATGTTTTTATTACATTTATTTTCTCGTTGGTAGCTATTACTTTAATGGGTTTTTAAGTGACAGTTATGATGCAGAAATATCCTGTGATGTCCATTGATATTATGAAATATTGAAGTACATGACTAGTTGTAGTAAACTCTGCTGATTTAGACGAATGTATGTATGTCGATCTTTATTAAGTTAGTCTTTTGCTTGTTTTTTGCCATGCCAAAAGCCCAACAGTTATCCAAGCCATCTAATCATTTTGGTCAGGTTGTGCATTTGATAAAATTGTAGATGCTTCTCTAACTGTCCATCATTAGAGTCCTGTTTCAGCCACTAGTGACTTTGTGACCAATTGTGACTTGTCAGTTAAGGAAGTGTTGCTGACCTGTGATTTGAGCACTGTGTGCTTTCACTTAGCATCTGAACTGTTCATTTTGATCTTGTTGCAGGTCACTTTATGCACTTTTTACTGGTTATTATTAGAAAGCACTACAGGCATTTAAATATTCAGAAGGATATGTACACATGTTTAGCACTTATGTGCATGCATGCATGCATACGTGATGGCTTCCCAAAGAGTCTGTAGGCAGTGCAATGGTACATGTATGTATGTTACGTATGATAACAACATTTGTGTAGCCCCTTTTTGGGGCTTCTGGAAGGCATTGCACTGTATGTTTTTATATCAGACATACGAAGGAAGCTATCATCAGTCTAGGGTTTCCAATAAAAGCTGTCAAGTCGATGTCATTGAATATTTGTATATACTGTGTATATTATATATACATATGTTGATATAAATATACATGCAATGCTGCATATATATATATATATATATATATATTATATGTATATATATATATGTATATATATATATATTATATGTATATATATATATACATAGCTTCTGCTTGTTGTGTTTATTTCAGAATTGGTGATAAGGCAGATTGTTGGTACATCCTCATTGATGGCAATGTCTTCATTGATGGCATCATGTATGTTCCTCCGTCAAGGTAAGATGATGACCTTTGCACCCTTAAGATAAGATTACATATGCACAGCAGTCTAACTTGTTTATGGTATAATAATTCAATCGATTTCAAACTCTCTATTCTTCCCATGCATCATGATCTTGTGTTAATGGCCATAATTGATGCACAATGTCTAGAATTTTGTTGGGATTGTAACATAACATCGCAGTTACATAGTGTCTTTTTAGCTTCTGTACAAAAATTTCTTACACAGCTATCTAGCTGTTTTAGAAACTGGTGTGCACTACTTTAGGTAACAGAAAACGTCAAATATTCAATGACAACTGGAAGAGTGGAAGATTTAGCAATGAATGTGTTGATAAATTATAAACCATTGACCTTCAAACATCTCTATAGATATCTCTTCACCTGATGACTGACTGACCGCACCACAGATTCGCATATCTGTGCGACTGTGTACATGTTAATAATAATAATGATAATATTAGTAAATTAATTAATAAATTAATTAATAATAATAGCTAAAACTAAACCGAAATGATCGATACTTAGCTGAATAAAAATTGAAATAAAATTGAAATTTTCTGAACTAAAATAACACTGGTCACAAACGGTACATGAAGGTTGTTTACAAGTTTAGTTGTCTTGCAAGTGATGTATTGCTGCCTGTGCACAGGACACTTGAGCTATCATGAATAATTAATTCACTAAGTAATTATTTGACTGCATCACTAACTGCATGTTTTGGATTATAAAATATGGTATGAATTATTCGTTATTCTCTGACTAAGTGGATTGATCACTGATTAATTTGTCTTTTTATTGGTTAATAGTAATGAGACTTTCTTTTGATGGCCAATTGGAAATCCTTTATAAACTGTTAATCTGTAGTAAAAACGTTTGCTCTTCTTAACCAATTATAATTTTCCAATCTGATGATCATTTATGGAATGACCTGTTTACTTTGTAAATGTCTAAATATGTAACGTGTCAACTTTGTTAGTTTTGGGAAGCGAGTCAGAGGCTGTGCTCACAGGCAGACAAGTTGTCTGGTACTTGACGACTCAGAGTTCATTGTGGTTAGTATTTTAAAGAGATGTCTCTTGCTTCATCTTACTTTGTTATTATTGGTTAACCCTTTAACGACCAGCTGCTTATGTTTTCCCATACATTTTAGTACACACTGGTCGTCAAAGGGTTAAATGATGGATAATGCGACATTAAATTATAAACTCAATTTCCGTAATGTTTGTCACCTCTTGCATATGAATACGTATGAAACCTGTGTCAAATTGGATAAAAGCATTCTCAATTTTAGTTTGTGACAGATTAGTTCTAAAACTCAGGCGCTGGAGGTTTGTTATTATAGTTTAGAAATCTTTTGGCTGAAACACCACAAACACAGAAGCTGTGACTTGACAACCATGAAATGTTAAATGGCTCTATAGGCAATTGCCAGTTATAAGGCAAAATTAGACTTAAATCAGCTGTGTATGAGTGCAACTGAGTATTCATAGCACTATATTTATTATTTTCTATTCTGCCACCAAAGTACTTGATGTATGTGCTTACACTAAGTATTTATGTTGAGCCCTTATACTACCAATCACAGAGTGCTATCTATTTCAGATGAAGCTGAGTTTCTACTTTACAATGATAAAATAGGCACAGTTTATCTTTAGGCATAATAATCAGATGATGATGAATGATGACAGTGTCTTTGTCTGTAGGTTGACTATCGATCTCAATGTCAGAATGGCAATGAACCAAACGAACAAGGATCTAGTCTGACTGTAAGTTTAATTTGTTTATTAACTTCAATCTTTCAACTGTTGTTTTGTATGACAGTGTTAGGTAATTTGCTTCAATGATAGCCTTGGGTTCAAAGGTTAATACTTCCTTGGAGTCTTTTCTTGGTACTTGAGCCCTAATTGTTTCTGACTTATCGTGTTTTTTTAGAATACACATTATACCTTTCAGAAATACGCAAAAATGACCTTGTTTATATGAGTAAGTTAGACTTGAGACACCATCAATAAAATGACGGGTCTGATGTTCCCTCATCGTCAGAACACATTGGCTGTTTGGCATTCATCTCTATCTTTTAAAATATTTTAATGCATCTTGTGTTTGTTAAATTGATGATTTGTGACACTTGTTCTTTATTGCATCGTATTTTAATATTGTGGACAGGAACATTGTATTTTTACTATTAATTTCACCAAATGGATCAGGGATGCTAAATGGAGGTTGATAATATATGTTGCAACTCAACTTAAACAAGGAAGTTACTATTGTTTAGTTTTCAATTAATTCATTAAGAGAATTTACGTATGGCGTCTCTTCAAGGTGACTACTCGGAGGCGCTCCCAATCCCAGCGTGGCTAAATAATGTCATCGTAAGATGAGAGAAGGAACCTAAGAAAGGGTAGGAAGGTAGTGGAGCTTAGAGGGAGGCCATTCCAAATCGTGGGCCTACCACTGAGAAAACACGGCTCTGCCTGGTGGAGGTGCGAGCATGGGGAACAATGGAGGAAACCATATTCAGCCAATTGGAAGGAGCGCGAACCCCGAGCACTTAGGGTGTGGGTGCAATGTTCGATTACACTACATATCTGATTTAACATATGTTGTGACTGTTAAAGAATTGTAGTTTGCATAAGTTGGTGATGATTGACGTAGAACCAGTTTTTTTTAATGATATACTTAGCCATCTGGCAGTGGAGCGACGATGGCCAACGAAGTTGGAGATGATGTTGAAGAGTTGTTGTTGAAGCCTGGAATCGAGAGATGGATAGTTCACAGGTCATCAGACAGCAGCAGCAGTACCTTGCGCATCTCGAACGAGATCCCTTATCCGGTGACAAAGCGTGACTCCAAGTCTCTTCTTGAGGATGGTCCTAATTTTGATTTTCTCAAGGAAACGTCGGTCGACTCGGACGCAGAGGACTCTGGTATCGAAGCGTATTCGGCAAGTATACAATACTGTACATAATAATAATATTAATAATAATATTCGTTTAATTTCAAACTGACAAACCGCAATATGATTACAAACACAGTATGAACGAATGATGACAAGTTATTACAGGAGTCGAATTTAATCGTCGGCAGCCATGCAAGGCGCCCATTATGTTATACATCTCATTTTAACAAACGCTGCCACCTAGCGAAAGAAGGATAGTCAACCTTACGAGGTATGCAGGTCTCGAACTCGGTTCCTCGGCTCTTTGCCCCAGTGTGTACACCATTACTCTACCCCTCCCCCGTGTGCAATGTACTCCTTTGTGTTCATGTCTGAAATGTCTTGGGCTGAAATGACTCCTCTCTTTTAGTGTAGTCAAATTGGAAATAACTCCTCAGCTGTTGTGCTGATGATAAAATACACATGGGAGCAATTTCTATGACAGCTTATGATTTGGCAATTGATGTATCTTGGTTAGTATCACTCATCTTGTTGCATACTGTCATCGAATCTGAAATTTATTGAATTACATCTGTTGGGTAAATAAGATTGCCCCAATGTTAAGCAAATCTTGAACCTGTTAAAAATTACACATGCTCCAGATTTGATTTGTAAGGGACGAAGAAGACAATGATACGAGGACATCCTGTGTTTGAATTTGAATTGATACATGCTGTGGTACTCAACTAAACTAGTTCCTTCATCTCATCAATTAAGAATGATGCAAAATGATGATTCTAAAAATAATTATGACCACAGTGTTTGATGCTGAAAAATGGGGCCTCTGTCATAGAAGGTAATTATAAGTGGTTGTAAAACTGATTTGAGCAGATTTTATCAAGTGCTGGCAGCAGACTGAGAGCTAGTTACATGTGTTGCCGAATGGTGTATAAGGACATCTAAAATGATCTTACCTCACTCGGCGTGAGTAGACTTATTCGAAACAATGCATTAATCTCTTAAAGCAACATTTAGTTAGTTTGTAAATGGCTGTGTTTCGACAGCTATGACACGATTATCGAAATAAACAGAATACAATACAATGCTTGCTTGTTTCTTGCTATTAGCCTCTGCTGGTACAAGACACGGTCAAGGACTGTCTGGACAAACAGTCAAAGGATCGATCAGAAGACGACATCGAAGTCATTCTCAACTTCATGCAACATTTTCCCGTAAGGTTTCTCTGTCATGTGCTTGTCCATTTTTTTCAAATTGTTTATCGGCTTACATTTATCTTTTTACTGATCTGCCTCTCAAGCAGATGGTGTATCGAGATACGAGATACCAGAATTTGTTCTGTCGACTGAAAAATTAAAGAGCAAATTTGACTTGACTTAAGGTGGCCACTGACTGATAGCTACCAATATTGTGTTTTTATTTCACCTGTGCTTATATTGGATTGAATGAGCTTCATTAATGTAGGATTTTGCAATCACTAACCGTTCTTTTCATGTAGTTGAATAGTTGCTTAGTGTTTTATCTCACCTTGTCACCTTGTGCTGTCAGTTTGGTGAACTCTAGCGACCGTCATGATCAACATTCTCCATTTCTGTCTTTCCGAAGTCGCGTCCCTTAATTCCTCCAGGTTCATTCCGTTTTTTGTGTGTATCTTGTCCATCCATTTTTTTCTTGGGCACCCTCTTTTCTTCCTTCCTTCTCCACACGACAGCATTGTTTCCGTTTCAATCCATCTGATCGCATAACATGTTCAAAGAACCTCGGCTTCCTTCTTAACGTTGTTTGTTGTAGCGTCTCATCATTCTCAACTCCAATCTCCTTGCGCACCTCTTCGTTTATCTAATTCTTCATCCTTGATATTCTCTGCATCTTCCTCCATATCCACATTTTTTCTCAATGTTCTTTGTCAGTGTCCACATCTCGCAGCCATATAGTACTGTGGGGACGATCATTGCCCTCACTAGCCTTTTTTTTGTGTCTATGCTCACATGTTTGTCCTTCCATATCTTTTCCAGTCTGTTTGTTGCAGCTTTCCCTATCACCACCCTTCTCTTTAATTCTGAGTCACATTTTCCCTCTTTTTCTATTAATGATCCCAGGAACATGAAGCTTGTTACCACCTCTGTTTCCTCTCCGTCTATCTCGAAACTGTCCCAATCAGCTGTTGTCATTATCTTTGTCTTCTTTAAGTTGAAGTATAGGCCTGCCTTCTCACTTTCTCTCTTCAGTCTTCTCAGTATTTCCAGATTTATTTGAATAGTTGAATTGTTGCTATAGTGTTTTATCTAGTAATCTTTAAACCACACAACCATGCGTCTAATGACGATATCGATGTTTAATTACTTTAAGCTTATTATCTTGTTGAGTGTAGACTGTTTCTTATGTTATTCTGTTATTATTCTTCGTCAGCAGTTTCTCTTATTTAAATTTGCCTAATGATGAACGTTTATTTTGATTTGATGAGGCGGATCACGTTGGGTGAGCGAAGGTATTGGTGAGGAGCTGTGATGCTTTCCAGATTTCAGATGGAAGAACATGCATCTAGTCACACCCACCACTGACAAATAAATTGACAATATTTAGACTATCATAAGTAGTACTCGTTTCTCAGAAGATTTTCGTTCTCTGTTTTTTCATTCTCATAAATCATGAGGTACTTAAATATTGCTGTGTTGCATTTCTATCTTATCGACTAACTAAAGAAGTTGTGGTTTTTCAGGCTTTTAGCAACATGACCGTTGCAACACGTAGAGAAATATGTGCAGTGGTTGCATTTGCGCTGATAGAGACTGCCAACACAACCATCTATATGAATGGTCAGGAATTCGACTCATGGTCGGTCATCATAAACGGGGAGGTGGAGATCTTGCGACCAGATGGCAGCACTGAACAGCTTCTTGTCGGGGACAGGTAGCTGTGTCCTCCATTGAGAGGGATCTTCTTGTCCTCAGTCAGTTCTCTTGTTTTAGTTAATCTTCTGAACAATCAATCTGTTGTTATATCCAGCTTTCTTCTTTCTTTATCTGTGAAGTGAAAATTTGCCTCTTCCAGTCTGTTTATGGCCCTTTGTGCCTCCTGTGTTTCCCTGATTTTGTGTATTTCTATGTTTCACTGATTTCCAATCATGCCTGTGTTGATTGACTGATTTGTTCTGATTTTTTGATTGATTTTGAAAATGTCTCTTTGATTGATTTTGAAAATATCTTTACAGCTTTGGTCTGCAGCCCAACGTCAGTCAGACTGCAGATAGACTTCGTCACAGCGGAACAATGTATACAAAAGTTGACAACTGTCAATTTGTCTGCATTGCTAGGGAGGACTTCTTCAAAATTCTGCATCAGGTCAGTGTTGAGCATAGCCATGGCGGCTGCCATTTTTATTTGCAGGCGAACCTGACAGATTGATGAGTCTATCACTTCCCTTTCATCACCGACCAAAAACTCTTTTGATGGACTGCAGTCTAGGCAAAGGACAGCATAACTATCAATAAATTTTGAATCTTGTTAATAAATATTTTTGGAGTTATGTCTCCAAATCTTTGCATTCATTTTGATTACTGTTATCCACTGCCTTTTTTCAGGAGGTTAGTTTGTATTACAACAATAAGCTCCTTCTTAATCAAATGTGACTGAAATTTTGCTAAAATATTAGACACTCCTGGGCAGTGTAAAATTGGATTGTATCTATCAAGACACTTTCCATGGTTAAGTATTTCATAACAGCACTGCCTGTTTTAAATGATCTTGATGTTGAGAACAAACAGTTGATCAGTTATTGAACAGTCCTCAAGTGTCCAGAAGAGTCTGTACTGCCACACACAGCTGATAGTTAGGTTAGTATGTACTTTATCGAACCACCTGTAAACACACTGTGGGAAACAATATTGTGTACCTGTCACTGTGGGAAGCATTGGCAAGGTATCGGATATCCCCGATTGCTCAGCTGACCTCTACTGAACAATTCAACCGATGACCAGGGTTGGGGAAGACAGCTGTCGACGGACACCTGTACCTATGCAAAGAGGCCAGTAAGGAGATAACTAGTCAACCGGCTGACCAAAGCAGTTCTAACCGGTTTTCGCCTTTAGTCATAAACTTGAGTGGTCGATCACGGAGGAATGCAGCCGCAATAGCCCTGTATAGTCGGACACAATACCCGCTTTGCTGCTTTGATGATAGGACTTCAAGGGCCCTCTAATTACGGGAAGGGTTTCATGCACCGGTATATATACCTGTTAAACTGTGCACTATGGATCCTCCGGCCGATGTGACAGCTATCGACACGATCTACAAAAACGGCCGATTGTCAAGTTTACAATCAACAATAACTTAGATGTATATATTAGTTTCTTTTTACTATTAAAGCTTTTTTTAATAATACATCATCTGAATTGAATCAGTCTGAAGAAGCCCAACCTTGATAATACAAGCAAGGAGGGAGTCCATTACAGTACCATTTCTGCACCTGGGTTGCAATTTTACTACAATTTTCTAGTCCTCGTTATGACAGGATTTATTTTTGATGTATCTATTATGGAGAGTGCTGTTGTATTGCTGTTGTGGGATATTGTGATTCCCTGAGAGGTCATTGGATGTTACCTTTGTTTGTGATTTTATCATTGACTTTCTGATCTTCCAGGGAGCAGAATACACAGAAAAACTGGAAGAACATGGAAAAGTTGTTTTGGTGACGGAGAAAAGACCAACAAAGAAAGGAAACAAAACAGGAATCGTTGTTATAAGGGTTTGTGATGCGTTGTGTTCCACCTAATCGCACTTTACCCGAATGGAAATGTATCAATGAAAGAAATGCATGGCTAGGAGAGCATGATTTCTACAGACTAAATATCAATCTGTAGGCTACTTATGATGACTAACATGCTGCACATTTTTTCAGCATGATATCTGGATAAACGAAAATTGATTGATTATTACTAGGGTGGTAAGTAATGCATTCAGGTGAGGCGTCTCAACTAAGATTCATTTTATAGCATTGTCTGCTTATTATATCACTGTCTTGTCTTTTTGTGCCTTTGATATTTGTCAGGGATGGTGCCAACCATCACTTTCTGCACCCTGATGCAGAGTTATACCACGGCCCATTCCAGGAGCTTCGCCTATGTGGGTCCCACCAGCTGGAACATCCTCCCCTTCCTCTTTGGAAGGAGCTGCTCTCTCTTCCCCCTGCATCTTAAGACTTCCTGTTCTCTGTTTAGCTATGTGTTGAGTTGTGAACACCTCTGATAACGAGTGGTACTATATAAGTTTTCAATTGCAATTGCATTACAATACTGCATCTAAGTAAGTAATTGAGTAAGCCATTTATTGACAGCATCAACTCCATCTGAGTGCCTCTGATTGCGAGTGGTGCTATATAAGTTTTCAATTACAATTGCAATTGCCATAAAATCACAGTAACAGCCATTCTTACAAAGTGGAACATTGTTCGTGTAGGGTACTCCAGAGAAGTTGATATCTCACTTGTTGGAGGAGCAGTCGTCGGCCGATCCAACCTACGCAGAAGACTTCCTCCTCACTTCCAGAACATTCCTCAAATCCACCATGGATTTAGTCGAGCCGCTGTCTACTTGGTTACAAAGTGACATACCTGTAGTAAGACAGAGTGTGAGTATGGTTGTTATCTCTGCAGGAGCTATATAAATGTCCAGCTTCAACGTCTTTTGAGGTTCTATCAGTGTTATTTATTAAGTTTATATATATGACTCTATATCTATACATATATACATGTGCATTGATGCATTGATAGATGCTTGCATGCATTTCCTGTCTGTGGCTAAATCGTGACGTGAATACTTGCAAATGAATTGCTGTAAACTCTTATACTTATTCAATGGAAAAATTTATTGACTGATAAAATTGATTGAATTACTGTTGAAAACCGAATGAATTTCTTTACTCTCACTCTTCATTGTCACTTTAAATACTGTTTACTAGTGAAATCAGGACATGATGGGAGAACAATTAGACTAAGTTTATTAATAATCGACATTATTAGATGACTTGAGCTGAGCCAGGTAGTTGTTTCAGTTTAACTACACTTTGTGATATCGAAGGTCCTTGGCATCACCCTCCTTCTGTATCCATGCTTGAGACTGGCACCACCAGAGTCAGGGATGTGGTCTCGAGACCGCGGTCTTGGTGTTTAAGCCCTACGCGCTTGCTATCGATTAATAACGTACTGACCATTTATATATACATGTTACTATGGGCAAAAAATGCATTTGCAACAAAACTAGCCATTTCAAAATTTGCTTTCACAAATTTTAAGGTTTTGGAACAATATAATAATTATGTGGTTGGCCATGTACGTGTAATCACTGTTAACCTACAATTCCGAGTATAAGCAGGCCTACACCATTCAAACTTAACGTTAATCTACTTGTTCAAATGTCTTATTTAGAACCTATCATATACTGTAAGTAATCTATAGTGTGATATTCTCAGACCGAAGCCAAGGGCTGAACCCGCAAAAGTTCAGACTGGCCGGTAAAACTGTTTTCTGGACCTTTAATAAGATTAGTATTCTTCAGAAATAAAATTAATGTTTTAAGCGTGTTATTCCGTTTTAGCGTCTTAATTAATTGAATAGTTTATAAAAAAAGAGTCTTGGTCTTGGTCTCGGTCTTGGTCTTGGTCTCAAACCACCCGGTCTTGGTCTCGGACCACCCGGTCTTGGTCTTGGTCTTGGACCTGTCGGTCTTGGTCTCGAGGTTTTGGTCTCTTGCCCAACACTGACCAGAGTGTGAGCAGTGGTAGAGTTCCTGTTCGTTTGTCATGTGTACAATACCTGTTTGCTGCTGGGTTGGTCTATTTGTCTTTACAAATGCAGCTGTGTACTAATAAACAATTATGAGAAAGACTGAATGTGTCATTGAATTCGAAAACACTTTGATGATTCATCTGCTTAGTGACGCGATCACTAAACTTCAGATTATGTTTGTGAAAATTCCATTTTTTTTAGTGAAATGGTTGATTTTTTAAAATGATTTGAGATCTATTTCTGTTTCCAGGCTGTTCGAGTGATCCTGCTGTGGGTGAATAATCACTTCAGCGATTTTGAATTTTCACCTGGCTTAAATGATTTTTACGTGAAATTTGAAAACTACCTGACTTCGATGGTTAGTCGTCTTTGTATTTTTTTAGATGCTGTAATGAATGTCTCTTCACAAAGGTTCAGATTTATAAGAGACAAATTCTCAATCAATTGCCTTTTGGTTTAGCGATTGTTGAATTTTAAGTATATCAGTACATTTGTGTTTATCAGTGAGCTTGAAAGTTTTCGTACTATTTTGAGTTACATTTGTCAACTGTGAGTCGTATGGTAATTAATTCCAATTTAGTCCTGCATGTTTTCCATGCTTATTTCTGCAGTTGTACCTGGTATTTGAATCTGATATAGAGAGACTAAAATCAAGAATGGCCTGAAGGAAAATGCAGGGAATCTTAATTAAAACTTTTCGTGTTCAGATACTTTATTATTATTATTATTATTTATATTATTATTTATATTATTATTTATATTATTATTTATATTATTATTTATATTATTATTTATATTATTATTTATATTATTATTTATATTATTATTTATATTATTATTTATATTATTATTTATATTATTATTTATATTATTATTTATATTATTATTTATATTTTTATTTATATTATTATTTATATTATTATTTATATTATTATTTATATTATTATTTATATTATTATGCCGGAAGTCTTGTTTTCATATGGGCTGTAATCGCCCATGTAGGCGAGCTAAATGAGTGGTGGCAATGTTCCGAAGAGGCTACCCAATAATAATAATTATTATTATTATTCTTATCAATATTATCATTAATACCAGTGCTACAAGTACTATTATTATTATTATTTTTATTGTTATAATCATTATTAATATTATTATCAGCATCATTATCTTCATTATTGTTGTCATCATAGTTATCATCATCATTATTATTTATCATTATCATGTAATATTATAAATGCACATAGATAAACACAAATGTACTGATATACTTAAAATTCAACAATCGCTAAACCAAAAGGCAATCGATTGAGAATTTGTCTCTTATAAATCAACCATTTCACTAAAAAATGGAATTAGGTGTGGCACAGGGGCCGATCGGTTAGAGCGTTCAGTGTGTGCTGAGCGCGCGGGTTTGAGCCTCATCCGGGGCGTCAGTCACTGTGTAGGGACCTTGAGCAAGTCCTTCGCGCACCATTGCTCTGCAGTACAACTGCAATTACGCCGTCGAGGCGTGTGTGTGCACTTCTGAGCAAAAGATGTTGGAAGAAGGGCGCTATCAAATTTCGGAAATAATAGTTGTTTATTACAGTTGTTATTTCATTAGCATTATTTTCTGTGTGCTGCTTAATATCCTGTTGTGGTTTTAGTCAATGGAGGGTCAGCTGAAGTTGCTGAGGATTGCCTGCTCTATTAAGTCTCACCTGCGGAGGGTGGCTGTCACACGAGCCAGTCTGTCTGCGGCATGGCCATTCACCACAATCCCTGGCTCAGGAACAGGTGGCTCTTTGTATGTGCTGAGCGTTACGGAAGGCAACAGATCGATGACGAGTGATGAGGGTTTGCTCTTGAGAGGCGATCAGGTGGGAACCAAGATGTTCGCCTTGATGTTCATTTTGTTATTAATACTTTAACATAAAGTTAACAATGGCTGTGTAATTAACCCAATTGTGTAATTACTCTGCAAAGTTAATTAAGTGAAGGCTGTTTGAGAAGATGGTCGGTTACTGAAGGGTCGCTGAACCAACAGATAAGGCGTTTGAATAACGGTATGCCACAGAGCATAGTTGATAGGAGCATATTTATTCTTGAAATTTGATATCGCCCTTTTTCGAACATCTTTTGCTCAGAAGTGCACACGCCTCGACGGCACAATTGCAGTTGTACTGCAGAGCAATTGTGTGCAAAGGACTTGCTCAAGGTCCCTACACAGTGACTGAAGCCTCAGACGAGGGTCGAACCCGCTCACTCAGCGCACACTGAGTGTTACGGGCCAATCGCTCTAACCGATCAGCCACTGTGCATAGTTGACAGCATGTTGATCATTCATTAACTTAACTCTAAGGCAACTAGGCAGGCTTGCATTGCAGGTGACTTAACCCTTACCCCTCCAATTGTTATATTAAATGCATTAAAATTGGCCACTCACTGAGGCCTCATGAGTGGTAAGGGTTAAGTTTAATGTGCAGGAAAAGCTGAGACGAACAAATCGTAAGTTAAGAATTGCATTCAAATGAAGACAATATCTGCATGCAAATGAAGACAATATCTGCATTCAAATGAAGACAATATCTGCATTCAAATGAAGACAATATCTGCATTCAAATGAAGACAATAACTGCATTCAAATGAAGACAATATCTGCATTCAAATGAAGACAATATCTGCATTCAAATGAAGACAATATCTGCATTCAAATGAAGACAATATCTGCATTCAAATGATACGAAGTGTGGAACCAACCAATGGATTCCCATCGACAGCTAACGTTATGTCTTCAAGAAATTAATTTCGAATTCAGTATCATGAATAATAAAGGGTTTTAAAACTAAACAGATTCTCTTAATTTGTTAGATATTTGTGTGAGTTTTTAATAAAATGCATTGCTCAATTTACTATTATTTATGTTTTGCATTATTTTCAGATTCTTGATGTAAATGGTTGTAATATGGAGTCATTGTCTTACAAACAATTCCTGAAGCTTCTTAAAGCATCTGAAAAGTTGGAGCTAACTGTGAGATTTAACATTGATGGTAATTGATATTATTTATTACCATGGTGTTGACGATTTTATTTTACATATTAAGTGGCTTTAGGTGTTTATTTGATAATGATTTTATTAAACTTTCTTATAAAAAATTATTCATTTACATTTTTATGACAGTAAGTATAGATAGAATTTTGATTCCTTGGTTGATAAAGGTTCAAATGTACAACTGAGGCTGTCGTAGTCAGTTTGGATATCTCTAGGCTGTTTTTATTTAAGTATAACATGATAATGCAAGATTAATGTGTCATCAAAAATTAATCCTGAGAGCTTCACTAATTCAAGTCAGTTAGGAACTTTATTTAAAATTTAAGTTGTACAGCTTTTTATAGAATAACGAAATGATACCTTTTTTGGAGCATACGTTACGGATTGTATTCTAGATACAGTTATGTAATGCAATCGAGCATTTACACATCGCCTGATCAGAGGCGCTCTCTGGGCTGGTCTAAATGATGTTAAGTGTCGTAGTGAACAAGTACAGTACGTCTGTTAGCAAAACCATGCACAGCAAGCTGAAAAGAGTTACCAGTGGTGGGCCCACTCACAAGCGTGTAACCAACCAACGGATTCCCATCAACAGCTGACAGATGACAGGGATCTTCAGAGTCTCAAGTAATGAAAAATAAAACAGTTATAGTCGTCACTTCTTTAGTTTCATTACGACTTATTTGGTTTCAACTTTTTCATTGTACAGCATTTCGAGAAATCATTAGCACGATACCACCTGCTTTCAAGTCCGATCTGAAAATCACAAGCGCATGGAAGAGAAGTTCACTTGGCAATGATGAAATGAAACTGTCAGAATGGAAGGGAAATGCTGGAGAAGCTGGAGTAGGAGGAATGTTCTATAGTCCAAAGAAGATGGGAAAAGCGATACAACCACTGTTCAGAAACAGTGCCCACAAATCAAGCCAGTAAGTTGGGAGATTGTCTAGAAATTTCCATACTAATTATGATATTAATTATATGCTAATATATGAGTGTCTCAAGTACTTTTTAAAGTTATGGATGAAGACAGAATGCTGAGTTATTTTAATTTCACAATTCGATTTTAGAATTTAATAAACAGGCTGCATTATGTGAAATTCACAGTGCATTGTCAAGCCATAAAACTTGAGTTGAGTTATATTACAACAGCACATGAGTTGTTATGTTACAACATCACATGAGTTGCTATGTTATGACCATACTTGAGTTATGTTACAACAGCACATGAGTTGTCGTTTTACAACATGATTACGCTTCTTTATGATCTTATTAGGCAGCCTATCTCTGCTACCTTTGGACGTTCTCTCCGTTCTTTAGACCATCACGATCTTCTAGTACCACAGTCTAGAACTGCCACAGCTCAGCATCGTGCCTATGCCTCTGTTGGTCCTTCGCTATGGAACAGCCTTCCTGCTGTGACTTGTGCTGCAATCTTATCTAGTAGCACAACTGTTTCTGCTCTTTCACTTAAAGAGTTTTCTTTTCTCTAGGGGTTCTTCGCACTAGGAGCGCCTCTGATTAGGTTGTACTGTGAGAGGCGCTTTATAAATCTGTAAATAGAATAGAATAGTTGTGATGTTACAACCAAACTTTAGTTATGTTACAGCGACACATGGGTTACTAACACAGTGTCCTTCAATCCAGGAAAAGTATGATGTACATCTGATTACTGACCAAACACGCTGTGTACAAATTTGTGATCGCTATACTAACGCGGTATTTAATTAATTTATTGATTTTATTCATATTTTTATTGTGCTCCTTTTGCATTTGATTATTTTGTCTGTGAAGATGCACTGCGTTGACGAAAAGTAAAGTCTAGACTTTGTTTTTGTGTTGTACCAATAGCTCTGAGTTTTCAAGGGAATTACCCCTCCATCGCTCTGCAGGTGGTCATGCGCTTCACTCAAGTGGAAGTCATCCGGATCTGACGTCGGTTGGAGTCCACTCCAGCATGGCAGACCAGCTGATCAAGATCTACACAACAAATCAGGCATCGAAGAAGCTACTCGTCAGCAAGGTATTTCCGATGGAACTTCTGTGTTTTAGGAAGACTTTCAACCAGGGCTGTCAAATGTTTCTGTGTTGGCGGGCCAGTAGCAATATCTTCCAGCAAGTGGCGGGCCAGAGTTCCGAAGGAGCATGATTAAAATGGGGAATGAATCTCAGAGGGGGCGATACAAACAGTTAAATAGGGTTTGAAAGCATTATTCTGATATTATGCATCATCACAAACAGCACAGAAAACTCATAAAGCCTTAAAAATGACAAATTAGACATTTTATTCTTAATTATATTGTCTTTAGACAATTCTCAGCAGGCCAGAAATGGTCCGTGGGGCGTCTCTTTGATACCCCTGTTTTAAGCAAATATGCCTTATCTGGCTGCCTGTCAGTCCCATTTTTTGGACTGGATGGAAGTGAGTTGCAGGGATGGATTTGAGAAAACTTCTAAAACCGGTCTCCTCAAAACCATTTGTACTTGGTTTCCCACAGTTGCATCAGTTATCCAGTCCTCATTGCACGAGGTCTTCTTCCCATCTGCTTTTGCTCATGCCATTGTT
Source organism: Bimastos eiseni (assembly GCA_959347315.1). Classification (NCBI taxonomy): domain Eukaryota; kingdom Metazoa; phylum Annelida; class Clitellata; order Crassiclitellata; family Lumbricidae; genus Bimastos; species Bimastos eiseni. The sequence continues at coordinate 21,719,727 of OY365821.1, forward strand.
CATGCGTTGCTTAAGAAGCTTTCTCTTAATTCTGGTAATCTGTCAACTTAACTTAACGGTTCATCTCAACTTTGAATTTTTTATGTAAAATCCTTGAAAGTATGCTAATTCGATTATCATCTAACTCCCCTTTTCAATCTGCATATCATAAGCTTCATTCTACAGAATCTCGACTCTTATTGTTCATGATGATGTCACATGTGTGATGGATAGGTGTAGGGCAGTGGCTCTTGTTCTTCTTGACTTGTCTGCTGCTTTTGATACTGTGGATCATTCTATTCGTCTTCACCATCTCAGGGACTTTGTCTTTTCTGTTACTTTTATCAGTGCTAATGAGTATGCCTTACGTTTTACTACGCGCTGGTTGTTAAAGAGGCATCTCTGTCTTTTCTGTTGTTTTTATCTGGGCTATGTTAAACAGCTCTTTCTTTTTCTTTTCTGTTGCATTAAAACAGGTCTCGACTGTTGCAGAGGTTGTCGCAATGGCTGTGAAAGAATTCGGTCTTCAAGATCCATCTCGGTAACTCATTTCAGTGGTGTGTTTCAAATTAAGGCTTGCTAAACGGATGGATTTATGTTACAGATGAGCAATAAATTTTCATATATTATAGGGCATATAGGTAGATGTGTTGCTTTAAAGGACATTATTACTATATGAAACACTAAATTTTGTGTGGCAGGGTTGCAGTTAGAATTTTAAAAAATTAGAATTTCATCATCTTAGCCAATGATCTCTCACACATATGTGCAAGAATGCAAATAGACACTTAGGAGTGCATTTTAGATACCTCTGATAAAACAATAAGTGCAATTGATTAAATGGAAGCTACTCGAGGAAAGCCTTAACCGGATCAAGTCAACCCATGTGCACACTGTTTGAAATTGCAATTAAACTGTTAGTTGAAGTCCCTGATTTACATTCTAAGTTGCCAGTGTCGTGAGTGTTGCTCTAAGTATCAGCAATTCGTATGTAATGTTATGTAATCAAACATTTATATGGCGCCCCTTAAATATATCTACTTTGAGGTGCTCTCTGCGCTAACCTTAATGATGTTAAATGTCACAGTTTTAAAAAAATAAATATGCATCTTTTAGCAAAACTATGCACAGTAAGCGGAAAAGTGTCGCCAGTGGTAGGCCACCGCACAAGCGTGAAACCAACCAAAGGATTCCCATTGACAGCTGACAGATGTCATTGATGTTCAGAATCTCTTAGTTCCAAGAGATGTAGCTATTGATTTGAAGTTTATACTGATATGAAACTTCCGGAGATGTCCAGCAGAAATATTCTAAGAATGTTGAGCATTGGATGATCTCAGGAGATGAACAATTGCATAACATGTACTTTTGCATTGTTTTGTTAGCTATTGTCTTTGTGAAGAGGTTCTCGATGATAAGAATGAACCAAAACTGACCGTTCTTCCTTGTCATCTGATAAATGCGATGGGTGCTGGACGATCAAAGTCAAAGTAAGTTTTCATTTGTTGAGTATTCTGTTGCAAGTACAGTTTTTGCCTGAATGGCTTGCAAGCCCATCACTGAACCCTCCTCCTTTATCGTGGCTTGGGACTGGCTCAGACCTCCAAAGCGGTCTGAGGCAGTGAGTAAGTTATTGTAAACTATAAATACTTTTGGGGCTTGGTTTTAAGGGTTCCTGATAATCAATTGCCTTGGCACAGTTAAGGGTGAAAATGCTGTTTAAACATTGTCATCTGCTGAGCTTTAGGTTAGGTGACTTACAAATAATTATCAGTGTATTGATTATATTTTGGGGAATGTTTTCAGGTTTTACCTTATTAGTTGTGCTGAGGGCGTTGACGTGCCTCGCGGTTGTTCACCTGAAGTAGCGTGGCTGAATGATTATCAGTCTGGACTCCTTCAGTTAAGTCCAGAGGAGCTAGCGAAACAGTTAACGACACGCGATCTCCTCATCTTCAAAGACATTGAAAGCACGGAGTATGTTGTCGACATTTTTGATCTCCAGTTGAACTTTGGAAAAGCGAACCTCGACAAATTTACCAAGGTAATTTGAAATGTTAATGATGCATTGTTTTTATTTTATAAGAAACCTTAATTAATCAGTAGTAAAATTACCAGGTAGTTTATCAGTAAGGATCACTTAATTTAAAGTATAAAAAATTATATACTTTGTTGCAGAAATGAGCATCAGGAGATTTACTAAAGTATTTTTAAGTGTGGATAGTGAATTGAGTTTTAAAATGGGCAGTTAGGTGAATTCGTAAGATTGACCAGGGAAGATTAATTGTCTTCCTCAAGAACTCTGCCTCTGTTTGCACTCTGACAGTGCCAGTCTCAAGCCTGGACAAAGGAGGAGGGCAACGCTAATGATCTATGTTATCGCAGTGTTGTTAAACTGCTACTAACTCCTCAGTGAAGTCATATGTCCTGTTTTGGGAGCCTGTTAATTATCATTTCATTGACATTGTGTGCAAGATTTGTATTTTGTATGTTATGGGTAATTGCTTAAGCTTCATGAAGCTTTATTGCAAAGGGTTGTTCAATGGTTGTTGTTGCCTAAAGGTCCATTAAATCGACAATCATTCTTCAAGTGACTCCTGTTGACAGGAATATAAGTAATGCACGAATCCTTTCTACACATATTAAAACTTTCTGGATACTTGCGAAATGGCCGCTTATTCATATTACATTCTCTGTATTCATCTGCTGATGTAATTGAAACAATTGACAACAAGACCTGTGGGAATAACAATGCTCTGAAAAAAGGCTCATCATTCATGATGATGATGATGATGATGATGATGATGATGATGATGATGATGATGATGATGATGATGATGATGATGATGATGATGATGATGATGATGATGATGATGATGATGATGATGATGATGATGATGATGATGATGATGACGACGACGACGACGACGACGACGACGACGACGACGACGACGATGATGATTTTGCAATTATTTTGTTGTTCTTAGGTTGTGAATGATGAAATGTTTTGGGTCATGACGGAAATCTGCATCGAAGGCAATGTTGACAATCGTGCCAAACTGATGCAGAAGTTCATTAAAATAGCAAGCAAGTGATGCTCTATTTTATCTCCATCTGAAAACTGAATTCTATTCTGTATTATCTCATCTGCTTTTCTCATCGATAATGTTAATCTATGGTCATACAGAATACATCTGTTTTGTAAATGCTTATTATGATTATTTTGTGATTTTTTAATTGATTATTTTGTGATTTTTTTAATTGTTCATATCTGAAGTTCCTGCTGTGCCTTTTCAGGCGGTTCAATAAGGTACATACTTACTTCCTTATTTACCACATTCTCTACTCGTTATCTAGTTACTAATGAGCAATTGTTTCTGTCCTTTCATAGAGCTCTGTAAAGAGGCAAGTAACTTCAATTCCACGTTCTTCATCGTCAGCGGATTGAGCCATGGTGCGATATCCAGGTTAAAGCTGAGTTGGGAAAGGGTTCCTACTAAATACAACAAGCTCTTCAAGGTAGTTATATTCATCATTATCAATACGGTGGTCATGTTGTTGTCATTGCTGTCCCTGAGTACAAGTTAAGCATGAGTGCATTGAAGCAGTGTAGGTCGTTACTCAAATACTGGTTATTACTGTTGATATTAGTGTATTGTCTGATCTGTATATAATGGGGCTTCACAATCCTTTCATTGTGACAGACTGACCAACAGGGAATTTTTTTCAATGCCAAATTTGCTAATTGGTTTTTTCTTTTCAATCATCTTTAATAGGTATTAAAATTGATTTAACCCTTTAACAACCAGCGTGTGTTAAAATGCATGGAAAAACGTATGCAGCTGGTCGTTAAAGGGTTAAGTGCGTGTTTAGACAATTCATGACTACATTGCCAGTCTTTGAATCCCAATGCATCATCTTTTATATTCCTAGCCTTGGATCTGGAAAGTTGTGGAATAGCCTTCTTGGATTTGAATGGATTTTCTTCTCAACGATCGTCTGACTCACAACAGATTTGGTTATGATAGACGTCTGTGTTTAACTGTTTCAGAGTATGCAGGATCTCCTGGATCCATCAAGGAACATGTCCAACTACAGGAACCTCCTCAACAGTCAACTCAACCACTCACCAGCCGTGAGTTGCCAAAGACATGGCCTTTCTACTGTTTTTGCTAGTTAATAAACTATGCATTGAAAACAATTTATCAATCAAACCAATCAGAAAGGATTGTGTAGTACCCCTTCAAGATATCTACTGAAAGGCACTCCTGGCCCAACCACGGCTGAAAATGACAGACGTTAGAGAGAATTACCTTTTCTTAGTTATCATGACGAGTTTTTTAGTACACAATAATAATAATACTATTTTTTATTCCTCAGCTTTATTTATATCCAGTAAAAGATCAATAATAAGGACCCCAATTTTTTGTAAACTGCCCATATACATTGATCTTTTCGGTAAATGCCAGCAACAGTTTGGGCATCTTTCTTCCAAGTTCGTCACTGATTCGTGTACATTTACTTTTTCAATTTAGATTCCATTTTTTCCCATCGTGAAGAAAGACCTGACCTTCATCCACCTGGGAAATGACTCCAAAGTCGAAGGCCTTATCAACTTTGAGAAGCTGAGAATGGTCGCAAAAGAGGTGCGACGAGTGACCAACATGGCTTCGTCTTACTATCATGTAAGTATTTCTGGAAGAAATCTTCCTTCTCAGCTTCTGATTTGTGTCTTACTAGACTTAGGAAGACCCAGGGAGTCAGCGCATATCGTATGTTCTCCTATGTCTATTACATGTTCTCTATGTTTTTATTTTCTTCTCCCATATGTATACTACGTTCTACTATCTCCATCGTATGTTCTCCTATATAGAGAGCTGTTCTGTTTTCTGCAGGTGTTGTTTATCATGTTGCATACTTCAAATTTACATACTCTTTTCAATAGTTGGTTTTTTGCTATTAAGTCAGAAGCACTCACCTTGTCACCTTGTGTTGTCAGTTCTTGGAACTCTAGCGATCGCAACGACTAAACTTCTCAGTTGCTTTCTTTTTGAAGTCGCATCTTTTAATTCTTCCCGGTTCATTCCAGTTCTTTCGTGTATCTCGTCCATCCATCTTTTCCTTGGTCGCCCCTGTTTTCTCCTTCCTTCTCCGCACGCCAACATCATTTCCTTTTCTAATCCATCTGATCGCATGACATGTCCGAAGAACCCGAGCTTCCTTCTCATTGCTGTTTGTAGCGACTCGTCATTCTCAACTCCAGTCTCCATGCGCACCCTTTCATTTGTCTTTTTCTGCCTCTACTGAAATGTTTCTTTATGAGTCTATGCTATTTAAGTGTACCACTGTTATCAAAGACATGAATTTCCTGCTAGCAGTTTTTCTTTATTCTATTTAAATTTGGTCATCTAAAGAAGATAGAAGGAGAAATGAAGGGAAGAAGGACAAGAGGAAGATGAAGACAGATGATGCTTGACTAGACGATGACAGATGGAAAGCTGAAAAAAGAGGCCCAACAGCAAGAAGAATGGCGACTTCGGACACTTGAACCTGCCGAAGAGGCAGAGAACTAGAAGAAGAAGAAAGAAGATATCATTGCTGATGCCAGCAGAAAGCAGTTCCAAAGTCACAATAGGTTTACAACAAAATGCCAGTGCTAGTAATACTAGTTAGTTCTGTCAATGTATGTGCCTCTGAGTAGGTATCTCGAAATGTTTGATTATATTGCATTTCATTGCATGTATTTGGGCTGTTATTGAAAATTTAAGATACTACTTTGATAGTGCGATAGAATTGCACAACTGATGTTGGCAGACACTTCTTTGTTCTTTGAGGAATGTTGACAACAAATTTGTCTAATAATAATAAAAATAATAATATTCGTTAAATTTTAAACTGACAAACAGCAGTATGATCACAAGCATGGTATGAACGAATGATGACATGTTATTACAGGGGTCAAATTTAACGGTCGCCAGCCATGCAAGGCGCCCATTACATTATACATCTTTAGGTTTGGCTGATTTTTGGCCAGTTTATGGCTGGCTTTATGGCTGGTTTTTGTTTTTTAGCAGAATTTTCTGGAAGAGTCGAATACATCAACCTCTGTTAGTGAGACGTTGCCGTCACACTCGTCTTCCAGCGTCTCTGTGCTTGGAACATTGCGTCGCAAGAAACCTCTGCCAGTCAGACTCAACTCACGGAGGCTCCTAGATGAAGTGAGTTGGTCAATCAATCAATCAATGTGAAGTTAACATAGCACCCCTGTAAGATATCTACTCAGACCTAAGAAGTAAGAGCGTCTGACTACGGCCGAAAAATATGAATTTCAATGAAGAGTAAAATGCAGGCCAGGAATTTCTGGGCAGGAGACGTTGCTCTTGGGGAGCCAATTGTAATTGTAATTACGACCATTTATATAGCGCCATCGGTGGCAAGCTATTACTAGGGTGCAGATGGTCGGGCCCACCACTTAAAAGGTCCGATATCGCATCCTTGTGGTGCGAGGGAAAGGGAAAGCCAGGTCCCCATGGACAGCAGAACGGAGTTGGTCGTCAACTGTCTCTCTGCTTTTCTCTGGCACATATCTCATCTGTGCCTCATCTGTGCATCACAGAGAGACAAACTCTTGCTTAGACTTCTTAGTTCTGAAATTCATTCGAGTATCGTGTGGATCTTATTGCCGTGGCTCACTGTACTGTTATTATCAAGGCCAGAAAGTAAGTCTTAATGCTTTTAGTCGCAAAATATATGTGTACACTGTGTGCAGCCTCTCAATATTTCTACCTGTACTGAGAGGTTTGGGTGGTTTGTAGTGTTGTTATTGGCCATTAACCAACAGTGCATTTAACCTCAGTGGGGTGAAAGGCTTTGCAAGCAAGGTACTTAAAATGTGCTGTGTAAGTCCTAAGATAAGTTTGCTGAAGGTGTAGTAAACACTAAATACCTTTGTTGGTCAACAAAGGCTGACTGTGGATTGGTTATCTATTCAGCATTAAAAGGAGGACTATGGAAGACTTCAGTTGTAGGCCTAAGAGAGGCCTAAGATGTAGGTCTAAGATATCCAGGGTGTCCCATTCTGAAGATGAACTAAAAAATACATGTATGATGCACAAAGATAACGACAATTTAAGTATAATTCTTTAATTATTTATGTATAATTATTTAATGAGTTATTTAAAGTGTTATCAGTTTAAAATAAAAAACAAGTTGAATGAAATTGTACATGTTTTTGGCCTTAGCTCATCAGTCTAACAGTTTCACTTTATTGAATGTTGATTTCTGGTTGCATATTTTGTAATAAGTTACATTGTCAATTACGTAATCTTTTTTTAAATATCTCTACATTTTGTGCAATAATGATTCAATTAGGCACAGATGGTTCAACGTGTGAAGGCCTACCTGTTGAATATGCGCATAATTAATGAGGAAGAGAAGCTGATCGAAATGTCGAATCAACTGGAACCATCAGGTAAACACAATTGTATTCCAGTTATTGTCTTCTACGTTTGTATAAAGGTTGTGTGTCTTTTCATATCTGTCTAAACGTTTACACTGCTTGCACTCCGGCAGTGCCAGTCCCAAGCGTATAATAAGGAGCAGGGAAACGATGTTAGGGATCTTTGTCTGTCTAGTTGTAGGACACATCCAATTGGTTATTGAATAATATGTGGATTCATTTTATGCATTGTATTAAATTGCGTTGTATTTGAAAATTTGTAAAACGCCTCTTATAGTTTAGGCCATTTAGAGGTTCTCTCAGTGTGAGAGCTCCGAGGGAACTGGGAAAGACTTTAGACAGTTTACAGGAATGAAAGAGGTCCCAGTCAATGTTGGGATTGACAGAATATGGGATATGTTTATGCATGACACGTATTATTCATTGTCTCTTTCAAATGTTGCTTTTTCAGTAAATGCAAGACGGAAACCAGTCTCCCCACTTCCACCTCCAGTCATAGATGCAGTGGTAACGACTGTTGCTGAAGCGAAACCAAGCGCCATTTCTGGACAGAAGTTTGGTGAGTCTATTGAACTACTGATGAGCTTTTATGAAGTTTCTACAACAGGGGTATCAAAGAGCCGGCCGGCCGGCCGACGATATGTTTTCTGGCCTGCAGACCCCTTGTCTAAAGACAACACAATTGTAATGGTGCTAACACGAGAAGAAAAGGTTTAACTTGGTATTTTGAGGCTGTATGAGTTTTCTGGATGTTTGTAAATGATAATGCTTTTCAAAGCCTAGTTCAACTGTTTTAATGCATAAGATCCCTACTCCATTTTCCTCATGCACCAGCAGCACACTCTGGTTCAGCATCTGCTGAAAATAATATTGCTACTGGCCCGCCATTGCAAAAATGTTGGACACTCCTGTTGTAAAGTCGATGATCAGCAGGCCTTTGTAAGGTGCTTTAAGGTTACTGTGTGAAAAATCATGCTCGTGCTTATGTACACCGTACTGGACATCAATTCATCACAAATGGAGTTTGATTATTGGATCACTGTGTAGAATTGGCAACTAACTATTTTCACATGGTGATCCCGAAGAATTATAATTATTATGATTCATTGTTAAACCACACGTGCAGGGCCTTCTTCTCAGTGTTCTATTCTCACGCACTGCTATGCTGCAGCATCGTGCCTTGTCTGTTGTGGGCCCTACCACTTGGAATGGGCTTCGTCTGGACCTACGGTTTTTACCTAAAATTATCTCCTCATCTTCTTTCTACTCTTCTCTTAAATCAGTACTCATTGGTCGTGGTTGGACTGGGAGCACCTCTGAGTAGATTTCTAGAAGAGGTGCTATATCAAGCTTGATTGATTGATTGATTGATGTAGCTCATAAGATATGGTTATCTTATACAATTATATTCGTTTAATTTATCAGATTGACAAACCGGTACAAATATACTAGAGATGATCACAAATCTAAATAAATTTGTTCTACATTGACTTATTTTGAATTGCAGCTCACAAACCTTGTAGACATTTTTAATAGAGATTTGTAATAGATTGGTATTGAACTTACATGTACATAACCAATTTTCACCCACTCTATTCTCTCCTTTTGGCCTCTCAATTACTGTATACCTAATTCATTAGGTGGCCCTAACTTGCGGGGTCCTTCCGTCTTTAATTGGGTCTTACGTGTAATTGTAACTTTTTTTAAAGATTTCATGTAAATTGTATTTTGGATTGCCAAATAAACTTTAAAAATGAAATGAAATGAATAACTTAAATGACACAAGTTTAATGAGAATTGTATGCAATTGAACACTTATTATACTTAATGGGATTTAAATGAATACTACTAATGAACCATAGTTGGTGGTGTACATTCTTTGGACGTTCTTTATTGTGTTCTATGGAAGTTTTTGTTTACATTACAGGAACCAGTTCAACGCAGGCTGTGCAGAAGCTGATGTCCCTCACAGACAAGGTGAAGCCCCACGATCAGAAGAAGCATCCGGTTCCAAGTGTCCCTCTTCCATCTGACCCAAGGTCAGGGTCGCTGCAGCCGAAGTCTCGGCAACCGATACCTGTCCATCTGTCGGTGGAGAGTTCATCGGTCGTGGGTCCAGCACCTGGTTCTTCCACTCTGTCACGATCATCTGGTGTCGGTAGGTCCATGCTCATTTTGCGATGGTCTGTGTATTCTGGAATAGATAAGGGAATGAAGAGGTTACAGGTCAAAAAGAAACGTTTTGTTCGTTATTGGTGAAGGAAATTTTCTCTTAATGTTTTGCCCTGTTGTGATTTGCATGATATTGTCATATTGATGACTAAAACGATGTTCTGGAACAAGAAATTATAAATGAGTTCATCAGATATTTTGACCAACTGCTTATACTGCACTTTGCTTTACAAGATATTTACATAACAGAAGGCATTCTTATCAAATGGATTTCCTCGTAAAATATGCTTTGGTTCTTCCTTGGATGTACTCTGGAGCGAATCAATCGTCCTCGTCAAACTACTATTTACACTATAGTCCTTAACTCTCTATGCCTCTGCCTAATTATATTTCATCCACTCCTGTTCATTCGTAAATGCTTTCAATTGTCTTTCAATTATTTTTCCATCCAATATTATTTCTCGTAATAGAGGTCACTAATTTTTTTCCAGCTACATTACGCAACATGGATGTGGTAAATCATGGGTCGAAACCCATCAGTCATTCAAGGCAGGGAAGCCTTCCAGACCAGGACTTTGACTCGTCTCTGGCCAGCAAAGACTCTGACACTATCTCAGTTTCTTCCGTAAAATATCAGAACTTTGTTCAACTGAGTTCAGCTCAACTGGACCGAGGACGTAGACAGATGGCACCTGCTGCCATCTCTATTGGTATGTTGACTGAAGTCTCTCTTGGTATGTTGACTGAAGTCTGTATTGCTGAGCTTGAATTGAGAGTAGGCCTATATTTCGAGAGTCCCTAAATGCGTATGTAGGCTGCAATTTTGTCTGGTCTTCAGTCGTCCTCGATCTGGACTGGCTTCTGGCTGTTTAGGTGCTACATAAATGTTGGCAGTTCATATTGTGTGGTTATGTTCTTCAGAGGACCCTCCTCGTCTGTTGCGGTTTCCTCGTGGTCAGCCGGCCAGTGCTCCGGTCTCTCCTTGTCACCAGGCGCTTCAGACGGCGGTTGGTCATGAACGCCAGGGATCTGACTGCTCCTCATCCTCCTCTTTAGCCTCATACCCATCACAGAAATCGCAAAGGAAGATTCTGCCAACAGGTGAGCGGGAGTGGCTGCTCGATTTAAGCAGAATAGAAGAAATTAAGCAGGAGAAAATAAATGTGGTTTTTGAGGCCGATCAACGATGGAATACATTGTCTTACAGTCCAATAATGATGGTTTGAAGGCTGATTGATTCCTTTTCATCCATTCGTTCATTCATTCATTCATTCATTACGAGAATTTATGTATGACGCCTCTTCAAGGTGACTGCTCAGAGGTGCTCCCAACCTCAGCATGACCTAATAATGGGTTCTATGAGGGGATGAGAGCATCAAAGTGAGGCCAGTCTTTTAGCCGTTATTTTAATGCAGGTGCCTAACTGTTTCATGGATAATCTTCGTACATGTGAACCATCTGAGATGCAATTCTTTCAATTTTATTCAGTTGCAGGAAGCCAACTTTGCATTTCATGTTGCTTTTCTCAGCTCTAACTCAGCTTTTGCCATGCATGATTTACTGGTAGACTTGGGTTAGTACATTTAGTTCATCACACTTTGATCTTTCATCCCACTCTACCTGTATAAATTTTTCCCTTATATTACGTTATTTAAAGCATAGGATGTTCAACCGGTTTATTCCTGACTGGAATTATCTGGCTGACAGATTGCAAGTATAGATTGCGGCTGGGGCTGGATGAATAGATTGCGGCTGGGGCTGGATGAATGGATTGCGACTGGGGCTGGATGAATGTTCAAGTGGTCGACCTGTAACGTGGAGAGTACGGGTTCGATTCGTGTCCAAGGAGTTACTGCGTGCAGTGGATGGACCTTGAGCAAGTCCTCTGTGGTTCCAACACAGTTCCTCTGCAACCTAATTCTATCTGTGCCAGGTGCGCTTCTGAACTGAACTTTGTAAGAAGTGCAATATAAGACTGCAGTTGTATTAATGTTGTGTGAATTGATACTTGAAATCTTATGCATCAGATGACTGTTTTAAATCATCAATTTAATATGAGTTTGTTTTGCAGATGATGATCTGAGCGATGAGGAGCTTCTTGTTTCGATCGTCTGAAGTTACGATCCATCGATCTTCCTCAGCGTGTTCTCCCACCCCCTTCTCTCTCTCTCTCTCTCTCTCTCTTGCATTCGCCTGTTTTATCATCCCACCGTTTCCAATTAATTTCAGTATTTCTGAGTATATTTAAAATGTTTTCATAACTGTATTTATTTGAGATTATTGAACGCATTCTTGTTTTTATGATTGATGCCATTATTATGAATTTCCTCTTTTGCGTTGATAAATCTGTAGACGTTATTAGTTGTAGCGGTTTTCATCTGAGTTCATTGATTGTAATAATTATTGCTTACTGTGATTGTTATGTGTGAAGTTGTTGGGAGGATGAAGTAATGGCATTTTCAGCCAACCATTTGACTTAATAGCTCTGCAAGAAAGACATTAAATTATTTTACTTTTATTAAATGAATTTTTAAGTCACTGATGATAAAGCAGCTTTGGCCTAAACATGTCATTTTCAACGGCAGGCCTTGTCTCTTAGTACAGGTTAGGTCCATTTTTCAATGGATATTGAGAGGAAAACCACTGCAACCCTATGTTCACAGATTAAGGCAGGGGTGTCAAACGTTTTTGTGATGGCGGGCAGTGCCGAAGGCGCATGAAGAAAATGGGGTCTTACAAACAGTTGAATTAGGCTTTGAAAATGTGATTATGATAAGCATTATCAATTACAAACATCACAGAAAACTTATAAACCCTTAACAACAACAAATTAGACGTTTTATTCTCAATTGACATAATTGTCTTTAGACAATGCTCTTTGGGCCAGAAATATATTGTCAGTGGGCCGGCTCTTTGACACCCCTGGGTCAGGGGACCCTACTGAAATGTAGTAGTGTATTATTTATGTAATTTAGTTGTATGCTAAGAAATCTCTCGATGAGCTTTATTTTAGCTCCAATGTTAATCATTTAACATTTGGGTGTTTATGGTCAGGATCAAGATTTGCAAATTACTATTCTAGAGTTACTATTGTTGATAAAGTGTGCAAGTAGTGTTGACAGATATTTTGCTTTATTTTCAAAGTAAATGGTTTCTTTGCTTTGAACTCAGTGACTATTTTTTCTGTGTCGTTTAAATTTTATGTTCTGCTATTCCTTTTGTTCGATTGGTTTCAAATATTTGCTTGAAGGAGCGTGATTTATTTTGTGGTTATTTATGGGGTACATTTGAGCGCAGAGGTTTGGTCACTTGATTGAAATGCATTGCATTTGAGACGTCATTTGATTGCATTTGAGAGGTCATTTGATTGCATTTTGAGAGGTCATTTGATTGCATTTTGAGAGGTCATTTGATTGCATTTTGAGAGGTCATTTGATTGCATTTTGAGAGGTCATTTGCTTGCATTCATGATACTTCTAGTACTTCTTTATCCCAACACTGAGCTTTTGCTATAGTGAATCCATCTCCATATGGAATGACCTTCCCCCAGCAGACTGGAGTAGGATTCTTGAGGGTTTTGTCACCTACATCACTCTGTTGCTTTACAACCTTCCTTTCATGGACCAAGACTTGAATGCAAGACTTGAAAGAGATGGGAATCGACTGGAGGACGTGGAAGAGACTGCTATGGATCGTACGGGATGGAGAGCCCTTATTGACCGATGTTCTAAAAGGAGCGGGAAGAATAACTGAGTCTAAGTAAGTTTCACTGACCTGTCGTGCTGAGAGTGCCTCTTAATAACCTGACAATCGCTTCATTGCAGGATATGATACACTGAACAATAATGGTGGCATTGATGCTGTGTTCATAGCAGTCTCTTTGCTGCCATTTTGGTGCCACACTAATTTCTGTGGAGTATTGGTGCAGACTTGATGACTTACAATGGACTTGAAATGAGTAGATGTAGTTAGGTTGACCCTGCACATCTGGTGTCTTTGTTGTGATTGAGTTTTTGGTGTTTGTACAGAATGATGTTTTGTCTTTGTTTTTCAGTGTTATTATCCTTATGTGCTCACAGTTTGAGCAGATTTTCTTTCACTTTGATCTGTGCCGATGAAAGCAACCAACAACGAAAGTTCAGGCTGCTGTCTAACTTCACTGGTTAATTGGTTTCCCATTCTCATCATTAAAGTATGAAGGAGCTTCAATAGAATAGATACTATTTGCTGATGTGGTTGAAAGAAACATTATTATCAGAGAATGAGGTTATTAAGGGTGGTCATTCATTGTGTAGGCCACCATTACTTATGGCGTTCAATTTACTTCGCTTCAGTTTCACTTTATAAGTCATAATCAAAAACTTTTAAACTGTCATCGGTTAATGCTGATACAGTTAGTTATCGGTGAGCTGTGAATGCTGTTTGACATTTGTTTCTTGTGACTAATTGCTGACGTAGACATTACTTAATAAATTTTCAATTAATGTGGCCAGGGACATGCAGTTGTGTGTCAGAGCCTGACAGAGCTGACTATTTTCAGAATTTAAGAGATTAACTCATGCTTTTACTGTCCTAATTATTTAGCCAAAAGCTCCCAATCCGGAGTGAGTCTCTGCAGGTTAGCATTCTTGTTGATTTGTGAGAGAATTACCAAAGGTCCTTCGTTGATCCACAACGCAACATATCATGCTTACAGATAGTTGATAGTATGCTTAGAGTAGCATTTGCTGATCATGTTTATGAGATTATACGAAACTTGCCAGACAGACTTTTGTGATGTTGATGATTCCGTAGTTGTTGTTGATGAATTTGTAAAAATATGTTTAGAAATAACTGCAAAAGTCAAAATTTAATACAGTCGATTTGTTCAGATTTATCGACTTATTGTCTAAGGTGCTTTTCTTATGTAACAAATTAAATTTGATTATTCTCTGATTTTTTCTTTGTTTTTCTATGTCGTTTGTACATTTAGAATTTATTCACAGGAATTTCAAGTGAAAGGCTCCAGTATTATTTAGAAATCCCTTTGATTGTCTTAATGACTTAATTAACATTGTGCATTTATTGTATAATTTCAGTGTTTGATGTTTCTAATTGGATTATCTCACATACACACACATATCTCACCACAGTTCAGTTTGAATTCAGTTGAGTAATATTGCTGTGAGAAGCAGTCTCCTGATGATTGAATAGTCCTTAGTTTAACACTGTGCCTTGCCACCATGGACCCTTCAATGTGGTATGACCTGCAGTAAGCATCTTTTTGTTTCAGAAAAACTTTCTTATTTCCTGGTGGCTGTCACGCTGAGAGCCCTTTAGAATGGCTAGTACTGTAAGAAGCGCTTTATGAATTCTCAGATACGAGACGATTGAGTATTTCTTAAGGAACTTACTCAATATATATAATGTCTTCTCTATTAAACAACGAAGAAGTTAGCATATTGGAAAGTTGGCACTGTTTGTCAGAATGTTTTATTTATAGAGATACCAAAGAAGAACAAACTGTGTTATCGTTGACTCTTGTCAATATATATTTTTTCCTATCCGTCGAATGCGGAATATTTCCGCTGTTCCACTTGATATGTTTGCCTATGACGTTTCTAATGAAATCGTTGTTTGTGATGGTTTGTTGACGTGCGTGCTTCTTTTTTCAAGTGTCTTCTTCTTAGCGTTGTTTATAAATGTGTGGAACTGTTTAGAGTTAGTTACGTATATTATTGTCCATTGCATCAAAGTTGAAATGGTCTTAAAAATAAGTGCCGAAAACTGAGTGGCCAGCATCGATAGCGATCATTATCTTGGGGTAAAGTGCAGTGCACAACATAGGACTTAGAATGAAGTCAGTTATATAATGTTGTGCTATCCAACATTTATCTAGCTCTGTTTCTTAGGCTGATGGCCTTTATAGTGAAAACTCGTGCTGTCTTGTTTTGAAAAATGTTGTGAGAATATTGGAATTGCACAAAGGTTTAGGTCTATTTATAGGACCTGCACTGCTAAGTAGGTCACTTTATAGACTGCACTGCAAAGTAGGTCACTTTATAGAGACTGCACTGCTAAGTAGGTCACTTTATAGAGACTGCACTGCTAAGTACCACTACATCTATTTTTTTGTCTGTTTTGTTTCAGTTAATGGTTAACTTTGAGATTCTAGCAAAAATTAATTCACTTATAGTCAATGATTCTGTCATCGTAGCCAATTGCTCTAATACTCACTCTGTCGTCTGGAATACATGTATCTGGGTTGGGCCTTGAGATTCTCTACGATGCTCACTCCGTAGGAACCATCAGCAAGAAGATCACTTTGCATTTGCCACAATCACATGCACACACTCACACACACACAAGTGTTGCTAAATAATTTGTTCCAAAGGTAAATTTTCTGATGACAATCTTGAGTAGATATTGTTTATACAAGGTATACAAGTTCGATGAAAAATATCGATGTATTGCTCATTTTTCTTCAGATTTCAAGCTTTGCAGACAATTTCTCTCAGAATGTATCATTTCAGTTCTAAATTATAGTTGCATAACATGCAAAAGACAACAATTTCATCATAGCATCTATTGCGCTTCGTAGATATTTTCTGCTGCGTATATTTTTTATTCGTCTGTACAGCAACTTTCGAGTTAATTCTTGCCAGGTTTTTGTACACATATCGTGTTTTTATTATCGGCTAATAAACTTTAATTTAAGTTTTAGTTTTATGCTCATCTGGTGGTTAGTTCTTCTCACATAGCTTATTTTGAAGTTGTATGATAAGTCATTGGGATGTATGGAGCCAATGAGTGGCCGCCTGTTAGTACTACACATATCTCTTAAATAGTCATGTTCAGTGTGCATTTCAATCGATCCTGAAACATACTTACTTACATACATATCAGTAGCTGTAGTAGTAGTGGATATCTGCTTGGGTGCTTTACTGTCATGACATTTCACTTGTGCTTTTGCCAGTAAAAGTCTTATTACACGATCGTAATTCAGTACTTTATATCTGGTTATGTTGCACTACATTACCAGATATTTTTATTCTATTTGGACTCCTCGTGCATGTAATTATTTCGTTTGGTTATATTTAACTTCTCAGCAAAGTGTGTGACTACTTGCAGAAGTAATATTATGTGCCAAACTTTAAAACAGGGTCACTTCTAGGAAACTGGATTCACTTGCTGTCCAGTAATACACTGGTCTGTGGTAACTTAAAGGATTGCTACCAATGGCCTGTATATGGTAAAGCCCTTAGCAACCAGCTATAGTATGTTAGAGTGTAATCTCTATGCTACATAATACATGTCCTAAATGCGAGGTAGACAGCTGAGAATTTTGAATGAACGAAGCGGCTGAGCTCTTAACGTTGTCTTGTCAATATTGTCAGTGATTTGTTGTTTTCTTATATCATTTGACAGTTTGCCAAAGTCATCTTGCAGATTTATAAGTGTCATTCTTGCAGACTGTCTTATTATCTTGCCTGTCCTTTCGTCTATTTTCGTAGTGATTTGTAAATTACATCGAGATTTGTTATATTCACAGATACATCAACTGTTGGAGTTCGTGCAATTATTAGACAATTGAACTGTACATGACACACGCTGCACAGTGAATTATATATGTCTTGTCTTAGCTTTCTTCGTAGACGCAGTTCTTTGTTTGCCTTTTACAAGATGTTCTTAAATGGGAAAGTTTCTTGCATTGAGTGGAGTATGTCGACATGAATTCTTTGACCTTGGTCCATCATTTGATAAATTTTTTTTTAACAAAATCCAGTCCCAATGTTGATTATTTGTTGTCTTTAGTTCACATTAGAGACTGTCTGTCAATTTACATGGTATAGCTGTTGTGACATATCATTAAGCTTGAATCAAATTATTATTATAATTGAATGAAATACTCAAGTCAATGAACAAGTTTGATATTTGCAAGAAGTGAGAATACCTTGTCATTTATCTGCAATTGGTCTTGTCATTTTGTAACTTTTAATTCCACTTTGCAGATTTGGTAAATTAATAGTACTTTTAAGACTTTTTAATGTCATTTCACAAGTATAACCCTGCTGTTTTACCCAGTTGTGTGAAGCTAGCTTTCAAATCCAGTGAAGTAATTTTGCACTAACGATCAAAGTAATCACATGTTAGCAGGTTTTTGTCTAAAACAATTACGGATTAATGCATCATTTGGCCACAAGAGACAATATATTGGAAGGTGATGCAAACATTGCCATCGTATTGGATTGGATGGCAGTTGAGGCTGTGTGCATTTTTCAATCTCCGTTATTGAATGACATTCTACATTCATATTTGATTAAATCGTTATTACCTCGGATGTTTTTCAACGAATATTTTGTGAGCATATTTCTGTAGTCTATGGTCAAGACAGATTAAATGATTATATCCTATGGCTATATCATTAGTATTATTAATAATAATATTGAGCATAATCAAGGAATTTGTCCAGAAATAGTATTACATCTGGAACAACGGTTATGTTTTCATTCAATTCTGGCTGTAAAAAATATTGTTATTATTCCATGGGAATCCACTTCATCAGCTGAATTGAGTGATTAGTATTATTATAAATATTTTAGTTATTATTATTATTATAATAAATATTTGATTTTTATGGCTCAATAACATGCTCCGTCACGTGAAGATGCTTTAAAGAATATTTCATTTTTAGGTCTTTTCTTAAATTGATTTAAGACGAATGGCTCTTGATTATTGCAGCAACTGCTAAACTGTGAATCTTATTTTTGAATTCTTATGACTGAACTGTTGAGGTCTGCTGAGCAAAAGTGAAAGGGTTCGTGTGGTAAATTTATCGGTTTCTGTGCTTTACCCTGATGTG
Source organism: Bimastos eiseni (assembly GCA_959347315.1). Taxonomy (NCBI): domain Eukaryota; kingdom Metazoa; phylum Annelida; class Clitellata; order Crassiclitellata; family Lumbricidae; genus Bimastos; species Bimastos eiseni. Next base: position 21,738,179 of record OY365821.1, read on the forward strand.
TATAAGGCGAATTTTGCATATAAATTTCATGATTTAAATATTCAGGAATTTGCATATTATATATATTCAACATTTATAGATATATATAAATAATATGCTGTATTAATTTTATGCTATTATTGATTTATAATTAGCTTACAACATATATAAGATGTTGTTTGCTAATTAAAAAATGTGTAATTTTCTGCAACAATCGGTCTAATGTTTTGTGAGAATTTCTTTTCTTCTTTTCCTACCTAAAAATTGTTGCATTCTTGAAGTCATCTTTCCTGTCTCAGGTAATAATAATAGTAGAACTCTTCTACCCTTTTAATATTATTTTTTCACTCCTTATAGATCATTCCTGCCTTTGGTAAAATGGTGATGATAATAAATAGTAATTTTTACTGAATGTTTGTAATGTTGCACATATTTATTCTACAACTGATGATGCGCTATTCTGATATTTTAAATATTGTGGACTTTGTGTTTCCGCATTGGTCGTGCGTCCGCTTATTTTCTGCCGTGGCTTGCCAAAATTTTTTGTCAGTTTTGATAAGCTATGGTTGACCCTTGCTTTCAATGTGGTCCCATTATTCTGTTGCTGATGTGTATCTGGTGGCTTTGGTTTGTGATTTGAGAGTTGGCTCGGCTCATTTTCTCATATAAAGCCTCTTTGCCATCATGGGCCAAAACAATAATTGATGTACACGAGAATTATACATAACATGTTGTCCTTTGGTAATCTATTTGTGAACTAAAGTTTAAACTGAGTTGAATTTAATGCGTTTGAACTTTAAATGATCAACATAGAGACTTTATACTGAGATTGTTTTATTTATCATTTTTTAAATTATATTTTCAGATGTCCAGGTAAAATTGAGGCAAATTGTAATGTAATCGAATATCAATACTGTACCAATTTGAATGCATTTCAAAGCAATGTCATGCAGGGAGAGGTGTTGTGGTGTGTATGTGGTGTTAATGGCTAAGGCCTGTACGCCGTCTTAGCTGTCGAAATGAGTACATTGCAATAGAGTATATTAATCAGCCACTTGTCAGGGCAATGTCTGGTATTGTAGGCCTAATGAAATGCGGTTTGATGGTTTAGGGAGCGGTGGTAGTGATGTGTGTGTGTGGCGTTAAGGGTTTAGGCCGTCTAAGACTACGATTTTATTTGTAATGCCGACTGTGCGTGTGCCTGACTGGGGAGATCTCTCTCCGAGCGAATATGACATTGAAAGTGAAAAGGAACGAGGAGTTGTGGACTCCAGCTTAACAGACATATTCTAAAGCGATAGATTACCACATTTTTTCAAGTTAAGCATCTTCACTCGATGAGTAAATGGGAGAGAGACGAATGGATGATCGGTAGGTCGAAGGAAGGGTCTATCGGACGAAGGGAGCAAATGAAGACATTTCTGCATTATTGTGATTCCAATGGCTCCACGCACATGCAGGATAAAAAAAATTTGGTTTGGAAAAAAATAGTTTTTATTAATTTTTTGCTGAAAATCTCAAATAACTCTAAGGGAGGACCGCTTGGTCGAAGGGAGGGTCGCTCGAAGGGAGGGTCGGTCGCTCGAAGGGCGGGACATTAGCACACACCCTTGCGTCTGTTGGTCCTTTACCGGGAACTGACGAACCCTCTCTGCCTCGCTCTTTGATTAGGCCTATAACTCGTGGGTGCTTCTGCTTCATGTCCGCTTTCTTAAGACCTTTCTTTTCCCACGGGGCTTTTCGCACTGAGAGCACCTCTGATTGGATTGTACTTTGAGAGGCGCTATATAAATGTGCAAATACAATACAGCATAGCGCCTACACAGAGAGGCCCATGCATGCGCGAACTTACATGCAGCCATACTTACACGAATGCTGTTTGTTAGGAATACATAGTTGCAGTTCAACGGCTCTGTGTGATAACAAAGATCATTGGTGTCGCCATCATTCTTTATTCAGACTTGGGACTGGCACTACCAGGGTGCAAGCTGTGGAGGAGATGTTCACGAAATTATGCATACTTGTGTGAGTATATATGATAACAAAAAATCGGAATCCGTTCAAATTTCCCGCGCAGTTACGTCATAGTCGATGGGCTAATGAAGGGATGGACACGCCTCAATGACTCCAAGCAGGCATTGGCAGTAGGCCTAAAGGTCGTTCAACAACCTGTTGGGTCTCGAAGCTTTGATTTATTGCCTCTATACAGTGTTTAATAGTTCAGAGGAGAGGCTGATTTTTAAAAAGACATGAGAGATCACAGATGGACTCCACGGACAACGTGAACGGATTGCGAGAATTTGATCTGCTCAACGAGAGAGAATGGAAGAAAGTTGCCACGTGGACGTCGTTCTCGCCTACCATCACCTAATTTTAGCCGCCATTATCCGGGACTTGTGAGTATCACGTGTCTGCATAGATCTGTTAGTCACTGCATAGATATCTTCATTCGATGAATCATGTAGGTCTACCGATACATAAATCTTCGTCAGTTTCCCACTAAGCCACTTCAGACTTCAGAGGGACCAGCTTATCAAGCGGCGTTATGCCAAATGAAAGATTAATCGAGATTGTTATTGGATATAGCATGATGATTAAGGGCTTAAGAAATAAAATAAAAATGATGTGAATACGCCAAAGTCAGGCGATTTTTTAGATGAAAAGCTCGACTCCCCCCAAAACGATTAATTTTCAATCAGCCGTATATACATTTTGTATTATTACTAGAGCAAGATTGGATTCATATAGGCTTGTCTCCTCTTTATCATAATAAACTATTTCAAAGCAATTCATAAACACCTTAAAATTTCACGATTTTTCTAGAAAACCACCCGTTGCTTGGTTTTATCGGAGGGTCGGTTAACCGTTGGGTGGATCAATGGGTGGGCTGATCGATGGGTGGATCGGTAGGTGGATTGATGGGTGTAAAGGTGTGTGGTTGGATCAATGGGTGGGCTGATCTATGGGTGCTGATCTATGGGTGGGTGTATCGATGGGTGGGTTGATCGATGGGTTAGGGGATCAGTGGGTGGTTTTATCGGTAGCCGGGTGATTTGATCGGTTGGTGGGTTGATCAATGGGTGGGTTGATCGAAGAGTTGGTTGATCGGAGGGAGAGGGAAAATGAATGAATGTGTGTGTTGATCGTCGATGGGGGTTGATCTGTGGGTGGGTTAATCGATGAGTTGGTTGACCGATGGGTTGATGGATGTGGGTTGATCGATGGGTGGTACTGATAGGTGGGTGTGTTGATCGATGGATAAATCGGTGGGTCGGTTCATAGGCGCCGACTCCACAGTGTGAACAGGAACATTCACCCCATTTTGCATACACGTCATTATTCTGAATACTTTCGTCCCACTACTGTTGGGGACATTCTAATTACTCCCCATTGCAAAATAATAAAATTACTGAGGAGAGGTTGATGGCAAATGGAGGAAAGGGAGGTTGAGGGCATAAAGCAGGAAAGGAGGAAGAGAGAAAAATGTTGGAAAGGGAGGGTTGGACCATAATAGAGGAAATGAAAGGTTAAGTTTTACCTTCAACCTCACTTTCCTCCATTTTAGTTCAGTTCGATTCGCCAGGTGGCGCAATGTACACAGTGCGTGCAAAATTAGTTCAGCACCATTCCCTAGATGGCGCAATATACATGGTGTTTGCCAAAGTTAGTTTAATTCCATTCGCTAGATGGCGCAATATACGTGGTGTTTGTTTAAGCGATAAAATTAGTTCAGTTCCATTCGCTAGGTGGTCCCGTATATACGGCAAATGGAGGAAAAGGAGGGTGAGTTTATACCCTCACACTCCATTTCCTCTATTTGCACTCTTCCTCCATTTCCTCCATTTGCCCTCTTCCTCCATTTCCTTCATTTGCTCTCTTCCTCCATTTCCTCCATTTGCCCTCTTCCTCCATCTCCTTAATTTCCCTCTTCCTCTATTTTCTCCAATTTACTCTCAACCTTTATTTCCCCAATTTTAGCCTGCCTCTCTTTCCTCCAGGTCGCCCTCCTTTTTTCCTCCATTTTGCCCTCAACTTCAGGCATTGTATTATTTTAAATATATGATGATAATAATAAGAGAATTTATATAGCGCCGTAGCTTAGGCCGAGGCCGAAAGAAAGGGCCCTGTAATTCGAATGCTTCAAAAAGTACTGTTTCGAAAGTATACACTCGCTCTAGAACGTGACGAGTAGGTCGAATGTTGCCTCTGTATAGGCGGCGCCTATGGGTTCATCGTTTGGTGAGTGGATCGATGATTGGGTGGAACGGTGGATCGCTGGGTGGATGGATCCGTGGGTTGATCGGTCAGTGGGTGGATCGGTGGGTGGATGGATCAGTGGGTGGATGGATCAGTGGGTGGATCGCTGGGTGGATGGATCCGTGAGTGGATGGGTGGATCAGTGGGCGGGTTGATCGGTGGGTTTGTTGATCAGTCGGTGGGTTGATTGGTGGATCGATCGGTGTGTGGGTTGATCGGTGGGTGGGTGGATGGATCGGTGGGTGGGTGGATTGATCGGTGGGTGGGTGGATCAGTGAGTGGATCAGCGGGTTGGTTGATCTATGTGGGTGGATCGATCGATGAGTGGGTTGTTCGATGGGTGGGTGGATCTGTGGGTGGATCGATGATTGGGTTGATCTGTGGATGGGTTGATTGGTGGGTGGATCGGTGGGTGGATTGGTGGTTGGCTTGATCGATGGGTGGATAGGTGGGTGGATCGGTGGGTGGGTGGATGGGTGGATCGGTGGGTGGGTGGATGGATCAATGGGTTGGTTGGTTGGTCGGTGGGTGGATCAATGATTGGGTGGATCGGTTGGTCGGTGGGTGAGTGGATCAGTTAATTTGTTGGTGGGCCAATTGGTTGGTTGGTTGATCAGAGGGTGGGTTGATCGAAGGGTGGGTTGATTGATGGGTAGGTTGATTCCAAAACGATTTCTCGATTTTTCAAGAAAACCATAAAGTCTATATGTCAGTTTGAGTAATTAAGTAACTTATTTGATGGGATTTATAGATTGATTGAATTTGAATATGTTAGTAAGTAAGTAATTTGAATATGAATTAAAGATTGATACAGTTTGAGCTAGTAAGTAATTTGAGTGTGATTTAAAGACACTCAATTTGAATGAGCTGGTAAGTAAGTTATTTTGGTTATATAATTTAAAGATCGATTCAATTTGATTCAGTTATTAAGTAAGTAATTTGAGTGTAATTTATTGATTGATTCAGTATGAGTAAGTTGGTAAGTAAGTAATATGAGTTTAACAATTGATCCAGTTTGAATAAGTTAGTAAGTAAGTAATGTAATTTGAGTTTCCTTGGTCTTCATAGTGGTCTTGAAAAATCAAGAAATTTGAAAGTTTTTGGGATTCACTTTAAAATAGTTTATTATCATAAAGAGAAGCTATATGAATCCTAATTTGGGTCAAATGTCATAATATTTCCATATTTTGTGAAGTCTTAAAAGTCAATATCTCTGTTATTTCTTCATGAAATGAAGAAATTTCTGCTAACCCATAGGCCCATACACAAGCTGTAAAAAAATTATTCAGTGGTGGGTAAGTAAGTAATTTGAGCATGATTTAAAGATTGATTCAGTTTGAGAGTGGTGGGTAAGTAAGTAATTTGAGCATGATTTAAAAATTGATTCAGTTTGAGAGTAGTTAGTATGTAAGTAATTTGAGTGTTAGAGTAGTTAGTAAGTAATTTGAGCATGATCTAAAGATTGATTCAATTTGAGAGTAGTTAGTATGTAAGTAATTTGAGTGTTAGAGTAGTTAGTTAGAAAGTAATTTGAGCATAATTTAAAGATTGATGCAATTTGAGAGTAGTTAGTAAGTAAGTAATTTGAGCATAATTTAAAGATTGATGCAATTTGAGAGTAGTTAGTAAGTAAGTAATTTGAGCATGATTTAAAGATTGATTCAGTTTGAGAGTGGTTAGTAAGTAAGTAATTTGAGTGTGATTTAAAGATTGATTCAATTTGAGAGTAGTTAGTAAGTAAGTAATTTAAGTGTTAGAGTAGTTAGTAAGTAAGTAATTTGAGTGTGATTTAAAGATTGATTCAATTTGAGAGTAGTTAGTAAGTAATGAATTTGAGTGTGATTTAAAGATTGATTCAATTTGAGAATAATGAGTAATTAAGTAATTTGAGTGTAATTTAAAGATTGATTCAGTTTGAGTAAGTCGGTAAGTAAGTTATTCGAGTGTGATTTAGGAATTGATTCAGCTTGTGTGTAATTTGTGAATTGACTCGATTTGAGAGTGATTTAGGTCATGATTAATTTTCTGTGTTTTGCCATCACTTTAAATAGTTTATTATGATAAAGGGAAGGGTATGAATCCAATTTTTGATCAAAAATCGTCATATTTCAAAAATTTTAATTTTATTTGTGAAGATATTATGATATTCTTCAATAATCGCAAAATGTTGAAGTTTTTGAGAATCACTTTTAAACAGTTTATTATGATAAAAGGGAGCTACATGAACCTAATTTGGGTCAAATGTCATAATATTTTCAATTTATTTTTTTATTTGTGAAGGCTTAAAATGTCAATATCTCTGTTGTTTCTTCATGAAATGAAGATATTTCTGCAGTCCGCTGTTGCCCATAGGCCCATACACAAGCTGTAAAAAAATTATTCAGTTTGGAGAAGGTCGACTTTTTCGTCCAAAAAAATCCATGATGGTTAGTCCATCGGTTTTTTTTGACGAAAAAATCGATCTTCTTCAAACTGAATAATATGTTTCTAGGTTGTATAAGCATCACAGATCTGCTCACATAAATTCATTTGATGAAAGAATAATCAAGATATAGACTTTACAGTTTTCTTGAAAAAATTGAGAAATTTCATAGTGCTTGGGAATCACTTTAAAATAGTTTAATATGATAAACAGAACCTATATGAACCCAATTTAGGTCATAGATCATCATATTTTAATTGAATTACTGCAAAATTCTATGATTTTACTAATTTTTTGATGGATTAAAATGTCGATATCTCTGTTATGCTTTCAGTGAATGAAGAAATCTGAATAGTTCTGTGATGCTCATGGATCCATACACAAGCTCTGGAAAAATTATTCCATTTGGAGGAAGTCAACTTTTTTCTTCGAAAAAATCGCTGAAGGTTAGTCCATCGGTTTTTTATAACGAAGAAATCGACCTTATCCAAACCGAATAATATGTTTCTAGCTTGTGTATGGGCCTATGGGCATCACAGAACTACTCAGATATCTTCATTTGATATCAGAATAACAGAGATATTGATATTTCAGTCCTTCAAAAATATGATTAAATTGATGGAATTTTATAGTTAGTAATTCGCTTAAAATATGATGATATTTGACCTAAATTGGGTTCATATAGTTTCCCTTAATCACAGTTGACTAGTTTTAAGTGATTCCCAAGCACCTTAAAAATATTCGATTTTTCTATAAAACCTTATGGTTAGTTTAGGATGAAATATCTGATGCAGCAGCACATTATTCTCTCCGCAGGTGACTCGATCTGATAAAGCGAATACTCTTAGCGCCTTGGTGAGGTTCTTAGAAGGCGCTATAAAAATGTCCATATGCAGACATACATGCATAGTTTGCATACTAAGGCAGCCCTCCCTGGCGTGGCTTTTGTGGGTCATGCCAGGGAGGGCTGCCTTAGTATGCATGCATGGCTTATGTGGGCCCTGAATAAAAGCCAGAGAGGGTTGCCTTAGTATGTATGTATGTCGACTTCAGTGTACAATTGTGAGTTGAGAAGAACCAAGACATTTGATACTGATCTGCATCTTGCATATATTCACATAATGCAACATAAATCATGTAACATCATTACACACTCTGGATGTGGGTGGCAGTCAACATCAACCCATAAAACGTAACATAAGTCCACTACATCTACAATTCTCAGTGTTCAACATCAGATGAAAGTGTCAAATAAGCGTATTTTGCCAGTATCGAGTGTCTAATAAGAGTTCGTCTTTGATTTCAGATGAAAGTCGTTTCCACGGAATTGGAATGTGGTGCCTGTCGAGAACGCTGGTTCCAGGCTCTTCTACGGTCGATCAAGACTCGGACGATGCTTCCAGGACCGGTCACTGCAAACGGCTACAAAAAAGAATAATAATGCCTGCTATCAAACTGAATCACTTCCTAAATCATAATCAACAGTTTGTTCATCCTAGCCAAGCTGGCTATAATGAGTAAACTGTTGATTGTGATTTAGGAAGTGATTCAGTTTGATAGCAGGTAATATTATATATGAAAACACTTTAGGTCACATATCATTATATATTCATTCATTCATTTCGAAAATTTATATAGCTCCCCTGAAGCCCACTCAGAGGCGTAATATAGTATCATAATAAACTATTTTAAAACTCTATCTTACCACCCCCAGTTTGCTCATTATAGCCGAGCTGGCTAGGGGGCCCCTAGCCCGCTCGGTTATAATGAGCAAACTTAGGGTGGCAAGATAGAGCTTATGCTCCATCTGTGCCCCTACTAGGGGCACAGATGGAAGCTCTATCTTGCCACCCTAAGTTTGCTCATTATAGCCGAGCTGGCTAGGTTGCTCATTATAGCCGAGCTGGCTAGTTTGCTCATTATAGCCGAGCTGGCTAGGTTGCTCATTATAGCCGAGCTGGCTAGTTTGCTCATTATAGCCGAGCTGGCTAGGTTGCTCATTATAGCCGAGCTGGCTAGTTTGCTCATTATAGCCGAGCTGGCTAATTTGCTCATTATAGCCGAGCTGGCTAGGTTGCTCATTATAGCCGAGCAGGCTAGTTTGCTCATTATAGCCGAGCAGGCTAATTTGCTCATTATAGCCGAGCAGGCTAGTTTGCTCATTATAGCCGAGCAGGCTAGTTTGCTCATTATAGCCGAGCAGGCTAGGGGCACAGATGGAGCATAAACTCCAACTGTATTTCTACCCTGTTGAGGATTTTAATGCCTAACGTAATAAAAACAAAGTTTAAATTAATGTTTTGCTTTGCTTTCAGTGTCTAAAGAAGCTGCATCATAGCCAGCTCCTACGACAGCGGTGAAAGTTCGTGAGAGAAATCTTCATAACATCATGAACCGATTTATGAAGAAAATGCTCTTCATGAAACTATGAACATGGACTGATTTATGCTAACAAGAACAATTACTTTTCTCTAAAGAGATGTTTCTTGAGATTATATTCAAAGAATACTTCCAAATAATAAATGAATTTGGCTTTTTAAACTACCTGTCTTCTTCTGTGTTTGGGTTTCTCTGGTCGGTTTCCAAGTTGTAGGATTTTGTAGCAATCTGTCAAAAGAAATGACATTAATTGCCCAATATTAGTATGGCTTCATTGGCTTTGTCATAATATACCATTTTAAAGCAATTCTAGCACACTTTAAAATTTATCTAGTTTTCAAGAAAACCGAAATGTCTATATCTCTGTTATTCTTCATCGAATGAAGATACCTGAGCAGATCTGTGATGCCCATAGGCCCATACACAAGCTAGAAGAATGTTATTCGGTTTGGAGAAGGTCGACTTTCGATAAAAGAATAACAGAGATATATATAGTCTTTCAAACAAATCTTAAAATTAGGTAATTCTGTAGTAATTCTATTAAAATATTATGATATTTGACCAAGATTGTGTTCATATAGCCTCTCTTTATCATAATAAATTATTTTAAAGTGATTCCCAAACACTGTAGAATTTTTCGATTTCATGGAAACCCGTAATGTCTATATCTCGGTTATTCTTTCATCAAATGAATTTATGTGAGCAGATCTGTGATGCTTATACAACCTAGAAACATATTATTCGGTTTGAAGAAGATCGATTTTTTCGTCAAAAAAAACCGATGGACTAACTAACCATCATCGATTTTTTTTGACGAAAAAGTCGACCTTCTCCAAACTGAATAATTTTTTTACAGCTTGTGTATGGGCCTATGGGCAACAGCGGACTGCAGAAATTTCTTCATTTGATGAAGAAACAACAGAGATATTGACATTTTAATCCTCAAAAAATAAAAGTAAAATTGTGTAAATATGATGATTTTTGACCTCAATTGGGTTCATATAGCTTCTCTTTAGCATAATAAACCATTTTAAAGTTATTATCAGACAGTTTAAAGTTTCTCAATTTTTCAAGAGTACTGTATGAACTCCAAGAAAACTTAAATTATGTACTGCTTACTAACTAACTTCATTAAACTGGATCAATCTTTAAATCATATCTCTCAAATTACTTACTTACTAACTCACTCAAACTGTGTCAATCTTTAAATTACACTCAAATTACTGACTTACAAACTGACTCAAACTGTATCAATCTTTAAATCACAGTTAACTAACTTACTAACTTACATTGAATTAATCTTTAAATCGCACTCAACCTACTTACTATCTGAATCAATCTTTAAATCATATAACTCAAATTACTTGCTTACTTACCAACTTACTCGCACTGAATTAATCTTTAAATCACACTCAGCCTACTTACTATCTGAAGCAATCTGAAATCATAGAACTCAAATTACTTACTTACTTACTAACTTACATTGAATAAATCTTAAAATCACACTCAAATCACTTACTTACTAATTCACTCAAATCGAATGAATCTTTAAATCACACTCAAATCACTTACTTACTACCTCAAATTACTTACTTACTTACTAAACTACTTACAATCTGAATCAATCTTTAAATCATATAACTCAAATTACTTACTTACTTACTAACTTACTTGCACTGAATTAATCTTTAAATCACACTCAGCCTACTTACTATTTGAATCAATCTTAAATCATAGAACTCAAATTACTTACCTACTTACTAACTTACTCACATTTAATTAATCTTAAAATCACACTCAAATAACCTACTTACTTACTAACTCACTCAAATCGAATCAATCTTAAAATTACACTCAAATCACTTACTTACTACCTCAAATTACTTACTTACTAAACTACTTACTATCTGAATCAATCTTAAATCACATAACTCAAATGACTTACTTACTTACTAACTCACTCAAATCGAATCAATCAAAATTACACTCAAATGACTTACTTAATACCTACTCTCAAACTGAATCAATCTTGAAATCATACTCAAATCACTTACTTATTAATTTAAACAAACTGAACTAATCTTGAAATCACACTCAAATTACTTAATAAACAATTCACTCAAACTGAATCAATCTTTCTTAAATCACATTCAAATTACTTACTTACCAACTTACTCAAACTGAATCATTCTTCAAACTACAGTCAAATTACTTACTTAATTAGTATCTTAATCAAACGGAATTAATAACTAAATTACAATAAAATAACTAACTTACTTACTAGCTTATTCAAACTGAATCAATTTTTAAATCATGTAACTCCAATTACTTACTTCAATTCATTTCAAGTTTATTTGGCAATCTACTATGCTACATTACATGAGATTTGTATAAGAAAAATTTTTTATGATTACACTGGAGACCCAATTAAGGACGGAGGGTGCCGCAGGTTAGAGCCAAAATAAATTAGGTACAAAGTAGTTGGGTGTAGAGGCCAAAAGGAAAGTAGAGCAGATGAAAATGAGATGGAGGAACAAAGCTTAACTAATCTAAACTAACAAATATGCCAACATTAAGCGAGTAAAGGTAAATTATAAGTTAAGAGGGATTGCATAATCAAGGTAGATGACCACAACCGGTAAATGAAGTAGGTAATGACAAAGTAATAGTTTTTAAAAAAATCACCATTTATCTTATCAGGAATATTACAGGAAAGCTGCTAAATAGATTTCTCAGTGATGAGGTACATGTATGCCAACGATTGTCAGAAGTGGGATTGAGTTCATAGTAATGGTTCATTTGATGAAGAAATAACAGAGATATTGACATTTTAAGCCTTCACAAATAAAAATTACTTTGGGAAAAATGATGGTTTTTAACCTAAATTGGGGTCACATAGCTTTCCTACATCATAATAAACTATTTTACAGTCATTCCAAAAGACTTTAACAAAAATATTTTTGAAGAAAATCATAATATCTTCAAAAATAAAATAAAAATTATGGAAATATGATGATTTTTGTCAACTAAATTTGGTTCATATAACTCTTCTCTTTATCATAATGAGCTATTTTAAAGCAATTCCCAAACATTCATGATTTAACTCACGCTCAAATTGAGTCAAACTCTAAATTATGCTCAAATTGAGTCAAACTCTGAATCACGATCAACTTGAGTGAAGTCCCAATTGAAACTTAAACTGAATCAATTCAAAAATCACACTCAAATTGAGTCAAGCGCTAAAATCACACTCAAACTGAATCAACCTTTAAATCACAGTCAAATTACTTACTTACTGACTTACTAAAAGTGAATCAATCTTTAAATCACACTCAAATTACTTACTTACTAACTTATTCAAACGGAGTCAACCTTTAAATCAGACTCAAATTACTTACATACTGACTACTCTAAAATTGAATCAATCTTTAAATCACATTCAAATTATGATCGGAGTGCCTGAAAATCACCCCAAAGTCAGGGCCTCAAATCCTGCCTATGGGGCTGACACACTTAGAGTTCTTACGACAGTTTTTAAAACTCAGTAATTTCATCACCAATAAATCTTTCCAAGAGACATCTCAGACGGCTTCCCGCTTGATTCATTGCTTAAAGGGAGCACTGCAAGCGACCGGACCATCCGAACCTACTGCAGGATCTGGAATCGGATGGATAGAGTACGACCCAAGAAGGCGGTGGGAGAGGGCGGTTGTGGGTGAGTGTGGGTGTTGAGGTGGTGGGTGAGATGGTGGTTGTGTCCTATACCCCTCCTCTGAAACACCTGCTGTGTAAGAACCTTGAGCAAGTCCTTCACTCAGAGAATCATCCACGTCATCATCTGATAGCAGCCAGGAATAAATACGGCAAATAAACACATAACAATAAAATTACTAAAAATAATAACAACACAATGAAACAACAACAATGATAACAAGAGAGACAACAATAATTCTATTAATAAATGCAATATTAAATGTGCCTCTGAGTAGGCACCTAGAAGGGGCGCTATATAAATGCTTGATTACATTACATAGTTATTAGTAGTGAGAATAAAACTATTACCAATAATTACCTTTTCATGTCAAATGAGAAGCTGTACACTTCTGCCTTCCGATGGACTCTCGAATCCCTGATAGATGTACTTCATCAGAGTGTCCTGTCTCGTCTGGCTGAGGCCGGCCTCAATCTCGTTGGCCTTCAACGACATCAGAACCTTCAGCACGGACTGCAGCAAAAAGAAAACAAATAGTTTACTTATTTGAACAGCAGAACTCAGCAGTGGCAGGTCATGAGTAGATGTCTTGAAAGGGTGCTATATAAATGTTCCATTACATTACATGGCTACACTTAACATATAAAAGACAAACTGCATTCTTTTCATTCATTCATTCATTTCAAAAATTTATAAAGCACTCCTTCAAGAAACCTGCTCAGAGGCTCAAGGTTTACAAGTAACCTTTAGTACTCTCTCATCACAAAGAACAGAATTATGAGTGTATTTACCACAGTCTGTGATGGGCAACTAATCTATAAGATTCGAATTGATTAGACAAGCATTTAATTCTAATCGATAAGCTAAATCTACAAATTTCAGAAGCTAAATCCAATTATTTTCGATTGGCAATTTATGTAATTGATTAGGTATACAACAAATTCTAATCCCAATTAATTAACCATAAGATCTTGCTAAGAGGAGCGTCGATCACCCACCCCTGAATGATGGAGAGACCAACCCCCGGTCCCAAGTGCCAGGAAGGCAAGATATCCACCCCTAAGATGCAAAAAAGGTCCCCCCCACCTGAAATCCGGACACCCCTATCTGGACGCCCCTGCTTGTGAATAATAATTTAAATCAATAAGGTCTTTTAACTAATTGTCCCATCTCCCTTCAACACCTACTTCACCCCTTTAGCATCCTGCAAAATTTAAAAAAAATACCCTTATATGATGGCAAACAAATTTTATGTCTGCATATCTATGTATATATATAAATGTATGTATATAGGTATATATGTGTAGAGTTATGCATATATATGCATATAATTTCTGTAGGCCTATATATATATACACACATATATATATATGTATGTATGCACATGTATGTATATGTACATATATGTGTGTGAATGTATGTATGTATGTATGTATATGTATGTATACTTATGTATACATATGCATGTATGCATGTATATATGTGTGTATGTATGTTTGTATGTATGTATAATCAATTCGACGATTATAATCGGGTTTGCCGCTAAAGAGGTTAAGTGCATGTCTGTGCGCATACGTGCATTTAAGAAATAATTTCTGTCTAAATTCAAACTGACAACAGCACAGTATTACACATAGTTTGAAAGAAATGATGACAAGTATTATCACTGGAGTAGAATTTAATTGTTAACAGCCATGCAAGGCGCCCAATACGTTATACATCTAATTTAACCAACGCCACCAGCGCTAACACCACCTAGCGACAGAAGGACTAGTCAACCTTACAGAGGATACAGATGTTGAACTCTGTTCCTCAGCTCTGCATCCCAGTGTGTTATCTATTTAAGTGTGTTATCTATTTAAGTGTGTTATCTATTTAAGAGTGTTATCTATTTAAGAGTGTTATCTATTTAAGTGTGTTATCTATTTAAGTGTGTTATCTATTTAAGAGTGTTATCTATTTAAGTGTGTTATCTATTTAAGTGTGTTATCTATTTAAGTGTGTTATCTATTTAAGAGTGTTATCTATTTAAGTGTGTTATCTATTTAAGTGTGTTATCTATTTAAGTGTGTTATCTATTTAAGTGTGTTACCTATTTAAGTGTGTTATCTATTTAAGTGTGTTATCTATTTAAGTGTGTTATCTATTTAAGAGTGTTATCTATTTAAGAGTGTTATCTATTTAAGTGTGTTATCTATTTAAGTGTGTTATCTATTTAAGAGTGTTATCTATTTAAGAGTGTTATCTATTTAAGTGTGTTATCTATTTAAGAGTGTTATCTATTTAAGAGTGTTATCTATTTAAGTGTGCCATCTGTGTGTGTAGATGTCTGTATATGTAGGTTGAATGTATGTTTATGGATGTGTACGAATGCCACCATATCTGTCTGTATGTTCGTATGCATACATGAAGCCCATACTTTTGAGGTGAAACAAGAGAGCACAGAACAGAAGGTTGAATCTGATAACAATGAATGTCTTATACCTTCATTGCCTGATTCTTCGTAGAGAGCGGAGCGTTGCCAAGGACGTACTGAAGAGCGTCCACATTCTTCCCTCTGTATGGTTAGACAACAAGTTAAGGAGAACCAACGGCTCACAGAAACAGTCTAGATCACAACAGATTATACCGGATAATAATTATAACACTTATATTGATTGCTAGTGTAATTATCGTTAGAGAAGCCATCACAGCAACTTTGAATATTAAAACAGCACTGGATAAATGGCCCAGGTCATATACAAACGATAAAGTCTATAGAAGAATCCTTCGCTTCCTGGTAGTGTTGGGCACGACACCAAAACCTCGAGACCAAGACCGACAGGTCCAAGACCGGGTGGTCCGAGACCAAGACCAAGACTGGGTGGTCCGAGACCAAGACCGAGGGTCCGAGACCAAGACCAAGACCGACATTCTTTTTTTATAAACAATTCAATTTATTAAGACGCTAAAACGGAATGACACGCTTAAAACATTAATTTTATTTCTGAAGAATACTAATCTTAATAACGGTCCAGAAAACAGTTTTACCAGCCAGTCTGAACTTTTGCGGGTTTGGCCTTTGGCTTCAGCCTGACAATACCACACTATAAATAACTTACTGTATACGATAGGGTCTAAATAAGACATCTGAACAAGTAGATTAACGTTCCGTTTGAATGGTGTAGGTCAACTTGTACTCGGAATTGTAGGTTAACAGTGATCACACGTGGTCGACCACATAATTATTAGATTGTTCCAAAACTTCGACATTTGTGAAAGCAAATTTTGAAATGGCTGGTTCCTTTGTAAATGCATTTTTTGCCCATAGCAGCATGTATATATAGATGGTCAGCACGTCATAAATCGATAACAAGCGCATGAAGCCTAAATATCCGGTGTCTCTAATAATCGGAAATAACCGAAAAATATCACAGAAATTGCTCTGATACGGTAAATGATCAAAAATGCTAACCTAAGATGGAAACCAATCCCAAGACCGTTCCTTTAAAACCAAGACCGACGCGGTCGAGACCAAGACCAAGACCGATGGTCCGAGACCAAGACCGATGGTCCAAGACCAAGACCGATGCATTCGAGACCAAGACCAAGACCGCAGTTTTCCGGTCTCAAGACCGCGGTCTCGAGACCACATCCCTGCTTCCTGTATTATCAGAATGCTCTGTGAATCAGATAATCAGATGAACCCGGACGATGAGGCTCGAAGGCAAAATATCCAGAAGTCAACACTCAGCCACTGTTAATTTCTGCCATTAAATCACTGTCACGCTTTTACACACCGAAATCGTGGAATTTAAAAAGGATACTTGGCGAGAAGCGATTGTACTTTCGCATCCGAGGGTCCGGTAGCACTTTAAGTCAGCCGCCTCATCGTATTGGTAGATCTCGTCCGAAAACAGATTAACATCCACCTTCCTGAAAGAAGTGTTCTTCGACATTTCAAGAACTGCGTGCAATAATTTTACAGATTTGTAAAAATTCCAAGAAACTTTCATAAACAAATTTCTTTCGGTTGACAACAACGAGTGGTAAACAACGCTGCTTATCTGCCCTACTATGAGAAACCATAGACTACATATTTCTACTAGAGCAATCCACTAGAGTTGCGCTTTTTCAGCAGCATAGCTTATCTATGCTAAATGTAAATATACATGTAAACGCCTTTATATGGCGACCGTAACCATTATAGGCCTATAACGCCTTGTTCTTGGCTTGCACGTATTAGGTCCTTGGGCGAGGTCATGGTCTAACAAGGGAGATGCAATTGTCCAAATCTGGGGGCTTTTGTCCCGGGGGTTATTGTCCTTGGCGCAATCGTCGGTTCCCATAAATTTTGTAGGTCAAAAAGTAATAATTTTCGACCTCCCCTTCCAAGATCAAGTCTCCGCCTATGCTAAAAATCATATATTGATTAGTGACTGTTGATACTAGACATGACACCAATGAAACTCATTTAATCGTGCTGACACAGTTATAACAGCAAGCAAAACGCACGTGCCTGTCAAATTTCCTAATAGTAAAATGGCTGGTGTTTTTATGCAATATCGGCTAACGGTTAGAGACTGCCGATCACCGCATATACCTTGATTACTCGGCCATGAACGTTGCTTGGACCTAACGTTTGGGAACGTACCAGAGTATTCAACGCATTCCGTCGTATTTTCTGACTTCTTCAAATTCAATAATATTATTAACCTCTATCAACAGAGATCCACTGCCAGAGAACAGATGTCAGTAATGCAGAAATACGCGGTAAGCATTCCGCGTCTTCATAATAAATTTGAAGATAATTTTCTTTGGTGAGCATGGAGGGGGAGCGCTTGTCTGACGCAATGGAACGACTGAAATTTTCTGCGCTGACCTAAACATCATCTGTCAGTCTGAACAACAATTCAACGCTGAAATTCACCATAAAGGCGACTAATAGCATGTTCTCTCTTAGGTATTCCTTGCTTACTCGATATCGTCTTACTATCTACTTTCAATAATCAAGTATCTGTCTTCATGAACTGTTAGGCCTAATGGAATTTTAGGATCGATCAATCTCTGCCGTTGTTCCTAATCAAGTATCAGTAGCCAGATTAGAATTAATACTGAAATTAACAATTCTAATCATGTATCAGTAGCCATATTAGAATTAATACTGAAACTAACCATTCTAATGAAGTATCAGAAGCCAGATTAGAATTAATACTGAAACTAACTATTTTGAGTGTTTGCAGTAACGTGTTTAGAATGCCCGCCAGAAATGTAACACCGAGAATCAGGTCAAATGAACTTTCAACTTCGACCAACAAAAACAGACAATAGTTAAATAAACTAAATTCCATCGCAATGTGTTGAATTAGAAAAATTACTGCTCCAAAACTTAAACCGATATTTGAAATGGAACTTTGCCAAATACAGCTACAGTACTTACTTGTTGTAAGAAAATCTTGCAACAAGTACCCATATGCCTGTCTCGGAGATGCCAATTCCCTTGCCCAGACACAGACATCCTAAGAAAGCGCTGCTGATTTGAGCGGTGCTATATAAATGCTCGATTACATTACATACACAGTCGGTCTATGCCACATGTTCCAAAGGTGGGCATTTCTGAGCAATATTGCTTGCATTAGTTACCCAAATAGCAGAATGATATATAAAACTATATTTACTCATAAAATTAACAACAGATGCTAATCTAGGTGTCACAAGACGACCAGCTACACAACTGATCTCAAAGATAGGATTTGTTAATTTCGTTACTTCCATGGCAATGCTAGTGAATAATAGGTCAGGTCAGCATAGTTGATCATAGCATGTAACATGAAATGTGACTGACAGGATGGACATTATTATATTTCTTTGTCTATTGATCAAGCTGACAATCCGCAGCAAATGACATTCATATACAAAGATTCAAAGAACAGAAGAAAAATGAAAATTATTTCATAAATAAAACTCAGGGTATAAAATATCTATTGTCTTTAGCAGGGAGTTGAAAGCTCTGGGTCGAAGGTTGTACGAGCACAGTGCAATTGGAGGAAAAAGAGGCATATAGGATATAGGGTCCAATGTAGTCAGCAAGGACTTCCAACAAACATGATGTTTTGTCAAGTGCAGTTCTTAATTTTGTACGACAAGGGTCTAAGGATCGATTCAAGTACTAAGTGGTATCTGAGAATGACTTCCAAACAGTGTGGTCAAATCAATTATTTTGAAGGTCTCCAGTCAGCGGAAACATTTGAAAAGTCAACCTGAACTCCAAAATTCCAAAGATCAGGTTTTGTACAACTTTACTCTGAACTGAAAACAAACTGAAAGCTATTTAACCGTCATACACGCAAAAATAATTCCAAACAATTAGAATCGTCAAGCATTCAGAACTGGAATTACACAGTAATTTCTATCACCAGTAGCCTCTCAAAGATCAGAGAGTCATTAAATGAATAGTAATGTGGAAGTTTTTATAGCAACCGTTTATAAGAGTTGTTCTCAAGAGGTGAATCCACTAATGTAAATGCAGCATAATTATACAGCTCAATACGCATGTAAATAATGTAATTGGTAGAGTATTGTCTCAGTTATAATTCAATATGAATAAATTTACACAGCTAATCTGTTTCATTATGGCTTCAGTCAAGGAAAAATGGTCCAAGTCCTCTTTACAGTCTCAACAAACTCCTCCTCACCCCATGCCAGACATCAACAACAAGGCTTTCATCGAATCCTCTTACCGTCTGCGGCCAAGTCATAAACACATAGGAGGCCTAATCAATGGCCAGATGATAAGAGAATTGCAGAAATGTTACAAAATAACAAACCAAAGACAACATCGAATTATTACCCATATTCACTTAATGTAAGCAGCATGTGTCATTGAATTCCTGTGTATGGCTCATCATTGAAGGAACATTAAATTACAAATGGAAGAAAATTTGACAGCAAGCTCAAATGTCATTTGTAAATGCTAGAAAAGCACATCCAACCAACCCATCATCTCTGCAACATCCACTTTTAAAAGACAACAAAATGACAGCACCAATGGTTTGCAAAGGAACTCAGGTAAAAGAAGCACAGGCGAATCGGACAGATCAGCCCGTAAATTCCAAGTCACCACATCATCTACTCAAGCTGTGCAAAGTGTCACAATGATTATACACGTTTCCATTTTCAAAAATGTATACCAATTAGACATCTGAATAGAAGGTTTCTTGCCGTTCGAAAGTCTCATTAAAC
This sequence comes from Bimastos eiseni, assembly GCA_959347315.1. Taxonomy (NCBI): domain Eukaryota; kingdom Metazoa; phylum Annelida; class Clitellata; order Crassiclitellata; family Lumbricidae; genus Bimastos; species Bimastos eiseni. The sequence continues at coordinate 21,758,149 of OY365821.1, forward strand.
GGGTAGTCACCGTAAAGAAAATGTCGAATTACATAGACATCTGTATGTCAATCAACATACAGATGAAACCAAGTCATGTAAAAGACAACTAAAAACCTCAGTGCTGACACACATAACCATGAATAGCCATTCCCAGTTTCACTCAGCAGATGAGGCCACCGCGATCACCCCGGAGTACTAATACAAGATTACACCCTCTGACATAATTACATGCAACCCTTAAAGTGAGTCTCGTACGAGCAGCCGATAAATGGTGATAACTCCACGCGTTCAGTCTCTCTCTAGCAACATAATGTTTGTTATAGGCTTTCGTCGCTCTCCGCCGCTCGTAGTCCAAAGTCGTCTGCTTCCATCAACGAAGACCCGTTGCTCGTGCCTTCCAGGGGATCATGTGCATCATTTCCATCATTCAACACTGGAAATGCAACAGCCACAAACATATACGTAGATTTTTCTTCAATTGAAACAATGTGCCATTCTTGTACAATGTGACTGTATTGCTGCCTGTTGTTCAGCTTAAATGCTGCAGAGAGCATTACAAAATGTTAATTTTAATGTACTATGGGCCTCTTAGACGGAAGTGGGTCTCTTCTATAGCAAAAACGATAAGTAAGGCTATATTCAGATGCTCAAAGTTTAAACTAATTGCAATTAAGTGTCAGCAGCATCATATTAAAAAAGGTACAAAACATAGGCCTTTCATAACTAATTATAATTCATAAGTTGATTGCGGGCTTGGTCCGGGACCCTGGACATTTACTACGCCTGCCCAGCTGGTGTTGGTCATCACACATCAGTTGTATGAAGCGACAGCAAAGCATTAGGAAATCAACCAATGACCAACACTTACTAATGTTGGTGTCATCTTCATCCGTAAGGTATCTCTTGTTGATTGTCTCCTTGATGTGGTTGTTTGTTCCCTTCGGATCGAGGTCCATCGCCCAAGAGAAATTTGTCAACGCTAGATGAGTGTTGCCAAGCTTCTTGTGTACCTAGATAAACAGCAAACAGATCACAAGTGGCATGGTTGAAAATCAAGAGCTTGACACAGAATTTGGTCAGTTAATCGATGGACAAATCGATGTAATTAGTTAAGCTATGCCTGCCCCCTTCAGTTAGTCCTAAATGCTGCCACCATGCTTATCGAACACCTTCCTCGATTTACCTACATTTCCACTTTTATAGCATAAGTCTTACATTGGCTCCCGATCCCGATGTACCCAATATGAGAACCTCCTCCTGGTCTCCAAATCTCGACTGAACCTTACCCCAAATTATCTCTCAGAGTTTATGCACAGCCCTCTCTCTGTGTCTGGCTGGCGCCTTGCTCTGGAACACGCTCCCGTTGGCATTGCAGTCGTCTCCTAGGGTACACTCAGACTCCTTTTATACTCGCCTTAAAACTGTTATTTTTAACAGCGCCGGGGTCGGGAGCGCTCGTGACTAGCAGCCTGGAAGAGGCACTATATAAATCTTTGTAATGAATGAATGAACATCAGCACACCCCTTGTGCTATACTGACTGCTTGGATCCCTCTGTCTCTCTCTTCTATTCTATTTACGGATTTATAAGGCGCCTCTCACAGTACAACCTAATCAGAGGCGCTCCCAGTGCGAAAAACCCCTAGAGAAAAAAAAAGTCTTAAGAGAATGAGCAGAAACAGTTGTGATACTAGATAAGATTGCAGCACTAGTCACAGCAGGAAGGCTGTTCCATAGCAAAGGACCAACAGAGGCATAGGCATGATGCTGAGCTGTGGCAGTTCTAGACTGTGGTACTAGAAGATCGTGAGTCTAAAGAACGGAGAACGTCCGGTGGTAGCTGAGATAGGTTTCCTGATAAGTTCACATAGATAGAGTGGAGCTTGACCCAACAACGCTTTGAATGTAAGAAAGAGAACTTTGAAATGAATCCTATCAGTCAAGGGAAGCCAATGAAGATGTTGAGTCATGAAAGTAGAAATATGTGAGAAACGTGGAAGATGGGCGATCAAACGAACAGCTGCATTGAGTACAGACTGGAGCGGAGTGAGGCAGAGTTTTGGTAGGTCGATGAGTAATGAGTTACAATAGTCAATGCAGGAGCAGATGAAGGCGTGAACCATGGTCGAAAAAATGGCCGAAGACACAGATCGTCGGATGGCGCGTAGTCGCGGCAAATGATAGAAGCTGGACCGAGAGAGATTAGAGATATGTGCAGAGAAGGATAGAGTATTGTCCAGAGTGACTCCCAGATTGCGGACATTTGTAGAGAAACTAAACTGAGGGGACCGCTTGGCAAGTAAAGCGTAATCAAGTTTCAGCAGCTGCTGGCGAGTGCCCAACCAGATCAATTGAGTCTTGGAAGAATTGAGTGAGAGACGGTTTGAGGACATCCAACAGTTGAGGTCAGCAGAGAGTGATTCAATAGATTGGCAAAGAGTAAGTTGGTTGGAAGTAGAGTCATGCACGAAGGCCTGAACAGCATCAACGTAAAGGTGACCTGATGTCGAGTGCTTTTCAAAAAGGCGAGGAATATCAGCTGTAAACATGATATATAGAAGTGGACCCAGTACGGATCCTTGAGGTATGCCAAATTGAACAGGTACCCAAAAACCGCGAGAGTCACCTAGGATGATCATTTGGGTACGATCAGTAAGATAAGAGCGAAACCAAAGAAGAGGGAGACCACTAAGACCAAAGGATGTTTCAAGGCAATGCAGAAGTATATCATGGTCTACCATATCAAATGCTGAAGATGCGTCAAAAAGTGTCAAGAGAGTGACATGAGACTTATCCATTGCTGAGTTGGACATAATTCTTTTGACCATAGAGTACACAGCTGGTGAGCTGTATACACCAGCCATCAGATTGGCGCAGAGGTTGTTGACGGTGTACACAAACATGTACGCCGACAGTACGAGCGAGTCCAGTCAAGTGGAACGAGTTCCAAGAAATAGTAGCCAAACAATGACTAAATCCACTCAATTGACAAAGAAAAGTTTTCAAAATTCACACAATATCCAGTCAGAACAGGTGACTAACAGAGTACAACGTCAAAACAAAACAAAACTAAAGCGATAAGTTAAGAAATCGAAGAGGAAGACAGAGTCAACGCATTGGTGTGTTTACACGACAAGCGCACACACTTGTGTCAGGTCTGACTTGATTCAGTTCTGGGCATTTGATATGACAGGTCCTTCCACATGGAATGACCGCCCACCCCCTTCCACTAAGGCTAACAAGATTTATCCCACATACACTCGTTCTTTCAAGGCATTTCTATTTCCCCAGGGTCTCTCTACTGAAAGCGCCTCTGAATATTCTATACTGAGAGAGGTGCTCTATGGATAATTAATACGATATGATACAAACCTTGACTGAAGCAGTCTCATAACCTTACAATCTGCCTTGTAAGTGAAAGAGAAACAAGCTTCACTGTTTAACAGAGTGATTAAGAGAAGACTAAGAGGCAGTTCTATAATCACATAGACTCATGGAAGTTCATGGAAGAAGGCGAAAGACAAGATGCCGATGCCAGAGTAGATATGGCCAATCACCCTCAAACGATATAAGAGCCCTTTCAAGAACTTACCTTTCCCATCAAGAAGTAGACAAGAGATTCTTTTGGCACAAGCTCTCTTAATTCTTCCAGCTCCTGTAAAGCTTCCTACAAAAGAAATAATCAACCACACTGAGCATTTATCATATAATACCACCAACACCAACAATGGGGTGCGGTGGCGTAGTGGGGTGTTCGGTGACTTGTGTTCGAAGGATCGCAGGTTCGAACCTACCCCGAGTCACTGCGCAGCGACCTTGGACAAGTTGCTCACCCATAATTGTCTGTGAGGAAGGCAATGGGAAACCACCTAACTCATCTCATCCCCGGGTGGCGTAAAGCCAATGGACCCGCCTTTGGGCAGAGCACTCATCATCATCATCACCATGCAACCAACTCTGCCGCTGCAAGAACTCAGTTCACATCAGAAGCCCTTCCGACCTGGGCCAGTGTCGTCACTGATGGAGAGGTCAGTTTACAAGTGCTTACGGAACAGTTCAGAAGTTAAGGCAGAATAGATGGTTGTAAGGGATCGATGTAGCCAATTGCAGCTGGACAGACCCACAGTGGCAAAACTTCTAGACCCAATAAAAGTGTGTCCACAGGATGACGAGATAGTCCCGAGTTGAGGACCGCAGGGAGCAACGACTGGGTAACGAGGATACAGGAGGAACTGAAGCAAAGTGGAACAGTGCCAGCAAGATAGTTCCACACTATAATATAGATGATCTGCAGGTTCTTAGAGATGGTGCATAAAATAGGCTAAGAAAATTCAAGTAGCTTGGCCCATTGCTGACATCTGCTAAGCTCATGATTATTCAGTTTAAGCATTCTGCATACACCTATGTTAACCAATTATCACTTAGCATTGAAGCCATACCTTGTGTCTGTCTGTAGCAAAGAGCACGGAAGCTTTGTGGAATTTGCAAAGAGGATTCTTAGGGTCAATGCCGATTGCTTGATTCAGTGTCCTCAGAGCACTGTCTGACTTCTTGAGAGCGTGCTGAACCTAGGAAATGCATTACATTCCGTTAAGATGATCTTAGCTGATCTAAGAACTCTCTTAGAGCACCATTAGCAAATACTGAAGTCATAACAATCATAATAGTTGCAGAACTTGAATTTATAATTCACAATACAGTAATTTTACAGTTGAAAAATAGCCACAACCAATTGCATGGAAAATTCATGTTTAATTCTTAATAGTTCACATAAGAGCCATAATAACAACTTGCTTGAAACCACATATAACGATATATGCGCATACTTTCCAGTGTGTTGCTAAGTTTCACTCACACTGACTTTTGCAATTCTCTTGTTACAGGCATCCCAAATGTATTTACAAGAGTACAAAAAAACCAGTCATCAAAAACACACATTGAAGATCTCACAAATAGTCATTGCCTGCAACTCAAATCCTGCATCTTCCTCTACCCCTTCATATCAAACATTTTAAAGCTAAAACTTACCACTCCAACATGGCAAAGAAGAGCCGAACTTCTCGGGTTAATTGAAAGCGCTTTTTGGAAGTGAACTCCAGCCAGAGTAAATTTTTCTTGCTTGTAGTAGACCATACCAACACCATACCTACGTGGATGCGACACAATTCTTTTAAACAAATTATTAAAAAAATCTTGCCACTAGAATGTCTGTTTTTATAATAAAATAAATACATTTTTAATATCTCTACTGGTGATAACCATTACATTCTAACTGTCATTCTATTTCTAACTCAAAATCTGCCTGATGCACTAACATAGTCACTGTATTCTTCTACCACAAAACCACAGACTGTGGCTTCAGAGAGGGACATTCAACCAAGACGGTCAACTTGTACTTGACATGCCTTCTCATGGAACAGCCCTCCATTGCATTTAGATACTGTTGCACCCGCCACTGCGCTGAACCAACCATTCTCAAACCATCTTAAAACGCACTGGTTTAGATCAGTTGGATAGCCATGCAAAGTACACAAATGTCTTTTGATACAGACAAAGAAAAACAGGTATAAAAACAGCCACCATTTATAAATCAGTCTTTCTTGTCCTGTATATATGTAAAAACCAAAAGCAGCACATGACATCAAAAGATTACAGAGTCATGCAACCCAAAATAAACCTCATTTGCTTTTTACAATTCACTCAGTCTGACAATTCCCTGCACTGCCATTGATAGATCACATTTGATAATGTACCACGCAAAGCAACCAACAACCACCGTCACCTCTTACCATGCGTTGTAGTGACGAGGGTCAATACGAATGGCGTTTCTGAAGGCAGCCATGGCCTTGTCCAACTCCTCGATGAGCACGTATTCATGGCCGAGCAGAGTGTAGGCGTATGCAAAGTTAGGGTCGACCTGCATCGCTCTCTGGAAGAATCGGATTGCAACGTCATGTTCCTTCTGAAGACTGAAGCAGTTGCCAGTCACAGACCATGCCTAACAGACACAACAAACAGCAACAAAGCGAGTAAGCACACGGCCTACGTCCACACAGAACATGTATCCAGAAAAATACAACAACCCTTTGTTAGTCACATATTTTAGCCATCATTCCAATGGCTCTGCCAGTTACGTAATCTGGATCTAGGTACATTTCATTCTCAAAAGGCAAAAACTTCATCTTTCGTCAATCGCTGAATGCTGAAGAAAGTGTAAATGTGAAGTTTTTACAACTGAATTCTGTAAACATATATGGCATTTATTCATTTACATGACTTGTAGACATACAGCAGCTGGAACAAGTGCTATAGCTAACGATCATCATGGTGTATCAAGAAAGACCAAACTTAATAATAGTTAATAATAAAAGACAGCAAGTCAGGTTTGCACCGTAACAAGGTATTCAAGTTTTATACAAGCTTACATAGCCAATGTTACTACAATTAACAGCAGGCCACATTTCAAATATCTCATTGCAATCATCACTCGTGGCACTCTCCGTGCGTTGTGCCTTGCTAACTGTCGGAGTGTGGCAGCATTCAAAGCAAGACATTGAGTGCATTGCTATTCTGCACTGGTTGCAGTCTGTGCAAGACTTCTTCGGCTTCATTTCGAGCAGCACTATACAAAATCTTGTTCACATTATGTCACCAATTTTTCTGATTGCAACTCCAGATCTGCAAGCATGCAGTTGCAAGTCATCTGCCCTTCGTTTCATCTCATGAATTTTAAAAACATGCATGATCAGTTAGGAAAAAGTGTTACCTCAGGAGATAGCTTGTCGAACTCCACCAAGTCTTGGGCAAGTGCTGACAGCTGTACTTCCATCTGGAGGTGCCATAGCACAGTGCTGTAAATCTCCATGCCTTCCATGCGGTACGGCTCTATCTGGCGCACTTCGGAAAACGCTTTCTCCGCCTAAATGACAAAATAGTTCAATTGCACAACTTCTTCTCTTATCTTCCCAAAACGTAATGAAATTCTGAAAAACATCAGATGGAATGACATTTTTGCAACAAAATGCAAATAATATAATAAATATTAGAAATAATATATAAATATTAGAAATAATATAATAAATATTAGAAATAATATAATAAATATTAGAAATAATATAATAAATCTGATTACCACAGAATGTTGCAAGGTGTTCAATTAAAAAAAGCTATGATGACTGAAATTGTGATTTCATGACAACATTCAAGACAGACCTTCTTACTTATAGGCAGATAGCACTGGAGAGCAAAGGTTGTGAAGTACACATCAATAAAACAGAAACCATACAACAGGACTTGAAACTTCCAAAATTTAAGCAAGAAGACACTGTTGACAGAGTCAAGTGGAGAAGAAGGATCTGAGTGGCTGACTGACCCATCCCTGTCAGGGATAAATTCAAGCCCTACGGAGGAGATTAAACACGGACCCTCTGATAGTCGGAAAGTTCAAAATGCGCTCTTCCCACTTGGCAGAGTACCCATCCAGTGTTGTAGTGCTGAGGCGCTATGGCAGAGAACAGCTCCAGTGAACTCTGACAGTCGTACTGAGCCAGGGCCTGATACGCTTTGCCCAACTCCTGCAGTAACTGCATTAATGCATCTGCAAAGAAGCATACAAATGCATAAAACAAAAGCCTCACTTGGTGACTTATTCCACCCCATCCTTCAAGGTCATCTGTCCATTCTCTATGTGGTCTTCCTCTTCTGTTAGTTCCATCCATCCTTGAGCGAGGCCTACCCATCATTCCATTTGGTCACACGACCACTAAACAAAGTCGTGCCTTCTAAGCGATCGGCCCCTCGCTCTGGAACAGCCTCCCCTCGGTGTTGCACCTGTCCCCCGGGGTTCTCTCAGACTCATTTTATACTTGCCTTAAAACCGTTCTTTTTAGCCGTGGTAGGGTCGGGAGTGCTCCTGAAAAGTGACCTTGAAGGGGTGCAACATAAATCTTCGTAATGAACAAATTAATGAGTGAATGACTCCAAAAACAGTTATCTCTGTTGAACAGTCTGCAACATGGTACGTTACGTTGGTCCCTTTCCGTGGAATGCACTTTCTCCATCTGTTTGCCATAACATTCTATCTGGCAGTCTCTCATTCTATTTTGCTTTTCTCAAAACCTATTTCTTCTTGCAAGGCCTTGTGCACTGGCAGCTCATCTGAACGGTTCACCCTACTAGAGGCACTGCATAAATGCTTAAATAGTATACAATACATCACATACATTAAAAGGTTGGATTCTGGAGGGAGGAAAAAAGACAGGAAGCACAACTCACTTGCTGACTGTCTCTGCATCTGAACCACCTGAACCTGAACGTTAGCAGCCATAGACGTCTTGCCGTCCGATCCATCGCACTTGTTCTTCTCGTTCAGCTGCTGTGGTGTCCACGATAGCTTCGACTTTGCTCTTTTCGTAGGCGCTCGGGGGCTCATCAATTTGTTCTCAACTTGATTCTTGTTGTTTTCCTATGAACAAGTTCCAGCACAATGGTCATTCACAGAATCTTGCAAAAATATGTTAATATATGAAAGTCGGACACAAAATATCTCAATGTAGTAGAATCGGATGCAAAACTACAAATAAAGAAAAATCAGATGCTAAACTGTAAATAAAAAGAAATTAGATGCAAAACTGTGAAATGAAAATTATGAGACGCAAATAGCGAATACAGATAAATCACATGCGAAACTGAGAATACAGATAAATCACATGCAAAACCGCGAATATAGAAAAATCACATGCAAAACCGCGCATATATAAAAAAATCACATGAATAACTGAGAATATAGAAAAATCACATGCAAAACAGAGAATACAGATAAATCACATGTAAAATCGCAAATATAGAAATATCACATGTAAAACTGAAAACTGAGAATACAGATAAATCACATGCAAAACCGCGAATATAGAAAAATCACATGCAAAACCGCGCATATATAAAAAAATCACATGAATAACTGAGAATATAGATAAATCAGATGCAAAACCGCGAATATAGAAAAATCACATGCAAAACAGAGAATACAGATAAATCACATGTAAAATCGCAAATATAGAAATATCACATGTAAAACTGAAAACTGAGAATACAGATAAATCACATGCAAAACCGCGAATATAGAAAAATCACATGCAAAACCGCGCATATATAAAAAAATCACATGAATAACTGAGAATATAGATAAATCAGATGCAAAACCGCGAATATAGAAAAATCACATGCAAAACAGAGAATACAGATAAATCACATGTAAAATCGCAAATATAGAAATATCACATGTAAAACTGAAAACTGAGAATACAGATAAATCACATGCAAAACCGCGAATATAGAAAAATCACATGCAAAACTGAGAATACAGATAAATCACATGCAAAATCGCGAATACAGAAATATCACATGTAAAACTGAAAATACAGATAAATCACATGCAAAACCGAGAATATAGAAAAATTGCATGCAAAACTGAGAATACAGATAAATCACATGCAAAACCACGAATATATACAAATCGCCTCAAAACCGATAGCACACGAAAATAATCAAATGAACACAAAGAACAAGGATGAAGAAAGAGAAGGTGAAGAGGATACCACAATCACATGAATAGTGAACTGCTCTTACCTTGACTGAACTGCTGGCGTGATGGCTAAATATTCGAGAACTCCGTCTTAATCCAGCACCACTGCCGCTATTGCTCTGGTAGCTACAATTGAAAGAAAACCGCTATGCTGTAACAATCAAAATCTAAATAGTACACAAAAAAGTCTACGATGAGCACATTTTCACAGTTCTTTTCACAGCTCAATCATACTTTCTTACTTCACAAGCTTTTTCCAAAATATGATGCTAAATGAACTAAACAACTTTATTTCTTCTGTTACAGCTATAATTTATCATCTGAAATAACTGCCCTCCATTGGCAGATCCGAACTGGCAGATCCGATCACTTCCATTATCTCATCAAAATCCAAACTGCCTTTTGTAATATACGCAGGACATCAGCCATTGAATGGCCACTTCTAAGTAAACCAAACTCTATGACCAAAATCCCACAATCTTAGAGATGTCAACAGCTGGACAAGACTTTCTCAACTGTGTTCAGCATCCATGAATGTTATCCATGCCTGCAGGAGTACATCTGGTTTATTTATTTATTTATTTATTACCGAAATTTGATATTGCCCTTCTTCCAACATTTTTTGCTCAGAAGTGCACACACACACGTGACACGCCTCGACGGCCCAATTGCAGTTGTAATGCAGAGCAATTGTGCACGAAGGACTTGCTCAAGGTCCCCACACAGTGACTCCCCGGACGAGGGTCGAACAAGCTCGCTCTGCGCACACCGAACGCTACGGGCTGACCGCCCTAACCGATCAGCCACCGTGTCACACAATTGGTGAGATACCTGTAATACATAAGCACCAATTTACTTTACCCAGTCTAATTTCGTGATGACCAGCCAGGCCAGATCGAGATCCATTTCTCCAACACAATTTTCTATCACATCCTTAGAACATGCGCAAAATAAAGAAGCGTGTTGAGCAGTACCTCTGTTGTATGATGGACGCCTGGATGTCCTTCGCAGTGTTCGTATTGCCAGACTGACTAAAGACTGGTTTCAGGTTCGTGCAGAGCTGCAGCTGCGTAGCAAGACCAGGCCGAATAGAAGTCTGCAGTCAAAAAAGATATACAATTCATCACCAATGGCTAACAATTAAAGTGGGCCCTACCCCTTTGACTGGGCTTCCTCTGGAACTCCAGCTCTTACCTAGGAACTCCTCATCTTCTTTCTATTCTTCTCTCAAATCTGTCCTCTTTGGCCGCAGTTGGATTGGGCGCTATATAAAGTTTCATTGATTGATTGATTGAATTATGTTAATGTAATGTAATCGAGTATAGGACAACTTATCAAGAACTGAATGATTCCAGTCTCTTTCTACACAACTATAAGACGAACAGATCGAATTGCTTTCAATTTCATCTAAGACTTGAAAGACTTCAACAAAATCACGATCACAAAAGTTCATGAAAAGACTTCAAATAATCAAAGTAAATTCACAATCTGTTCATTCATTCATAACAAACATTTATACAGAGCTCTTTCAAGAAATCTCCTCAGAGGCACTCCCAATCACACAATAGCTAAAAAAGATCAGTCTCAAGGTGAGAAAAGAAAAAGCGGCAAATCTCAAGACGGAGCCCATTCCAGGTCGAGGAACCCATCACCGAGACAACTCAGTTCTGCCCTGTGGAGGTACGGAGAAATGGATAAGGAGAAGAGCCGTGCCCATATTCTGTCCGAATTCAAGACATCAGTTGACTTCAAATGAGACTAAAGGAATCCACAAGAGAAGCAGGATAACATTAAAGCCTGATGCATTACTGAAAAAATTAAACCTGAAGTATATAAATGTTTGATTAGAATTCCAAGCATGCTGAACACGAGGTAATGCTTCCTTTTAACGAATATATCTTTTTGGAATCATTGTTTTAACTGATGTAATAGCCTGTCATACCTTTACATTCATTACAACTGGCGAAGGTAGAATTTGAAGCTGGTTCACGCCCACAGGAGTCGGAGTTAATTCTAGCGGGAAGATGCCGAAGCTAAAATAACAAACCAACAACATTTGGACTTTCGTAAAGCTACAATCAACTTCATCATACTCATTACAGCAAAAAGTAAATCATGCCAAAAAATTGATGATCAACTTAACCTCAGAATATCAACTGTACCATAAAAACACACCAGTCACGACCACAGAGGATCGTCTTGTTGATAACCATACAGCTTACGTTCAATACTACAAAAAATTAACCACTGCAACATAATGTAATGTCACTTGGCATGCAGCCATATGACGTGCATTTCAACATTAGTTCAAATTTGACAATAGTTATGCACTTAATCCAAATGCATTACTTTATCCCAATGGTATTCAAGAGCCTTATCCCATTACTAAGAACTGTGCTAAATTTCCTTTTGGATTACGGCAATAATTCAAAATATATGCTAAAAAAATGCAACCTGATTGTCACCTCTGCCAAAGGCAAGAAACTGCATTTAAGCATTGAAATGCTGTTACTTTTATCTATATATCTATCCATCCATGTATAGATCTGATTGATTGGCGGAATTTATATAGCGCGTCTTCAAGATCAACCATTCAGAAGTGCTTCTAACCCAGGTCTGGTCCAAGGCAAAAGAATTCTTGTACAGCACATCCTCTTTGTCAGAAAGTAGGAGATTGTATCTCATTATCGTCTTATTGTCAACCTAAGGGATTATTTCCAGCTTCAATTAAGAAATTATGCAGCTGGCTGAAATTGATTTAATTACGGTCTTATCTAGGTAGATTTTATTTGAGGAAGGACCTTGGCGAAAAAGGACTGAACCCTGGTACGCAGACGGCGCTTCGGTTGGGTCTATTCAGTCGGAACCGAGGGATAGGGGCCGAGGGTGGGATGCTGAAGCACCCAATGTCACCATCTGGCGTCCCCATAGAGGCCGTATCAGGTGTAGCCACTTCTATCAACAAATCTTTTGTAGCTGGACTCTGTAAGCCATCCTCCTAGAAAGAAAACCCCAAAACATAATTAATGGAATTTAACTGGTTAACACAGTGCGATACCATTTGTAATGTTATATGATCTGCTAAGCAATCTTCAATTATTGAAGGGGCGCTATAAAAATGTTTGATTACATTACATACACAACCACATGATGCCCTTTAAGAGCCAGGAAAATGAGGTATGAGAGTGTGGCTATACTAGATTTGTTTAATTGGCTCACCCACCCCCAGTGACTCTGAGATAAACCCAGTGCATATCATGCTGCAAGCCAGTCAGAAAACAAATCATGTCATCTATTTGCCAGTCAGCAAAAAACCAGGCAGGGAAGGAGCCTTGAGTTGCAGAGTGACCCTATTGTAACTTTGTAACCTTTATACAGTAGTTTGATTGGAAATTACTAAAGAGCAGTTCAGTTTGCTGACATCAAGCAATTGTCTGTGGAATGATATAAGCAGGTCACGACAAACCAGGTCATATGCCACATTAAGTGAGTAATGCTCTTTACATAGCAACTTCCAATTCGTGTTTATTGCTGGTATTGATATGCGGTTTGCTTATAAAACAAATATTTACATAATTTTTCAACTATTCACTTTCATTTTCAGAATAATACCATCCACCATAAAGCATTTTCGGAACAGAGTATGACATATTGACAACTTCAGTTAGCATGCAGTTGGATGGAGCTTCAGGGTCAATCATCCTACTTATTTATAACTCTTGATCTATCAAAATGTTGAACTTTAATATAAAAAGGTAACTGTCGTGATAATCAACCAATGAAACCTTTGATCATTAATATATGCAGCAAAAGGCAAACTTAACCCGACTAATACCAAGCCCAGACTTCAGAGATGTGAGAACCTTGAGCTGAATTGTAGAATAAATACTTTCTCCCAAGTAACTCACTTGTGATTCAACAATCGGCATCATATTTTCAGCAAAGTATGTACAGTTGGGTGGGTTTGGAGTCGGACTGGCATAAACCGCCTGGCACATTGAATTCAGACTCTGTAGATTCACCTGAAACACCGTCTGGGCATCAGGTTTCGCTCCTGAAACATACACGTTGAGAGGCTTTCAATGCGGTAGCACAAAAGATTTTACATGGCACTAATGTAATGTAATCAAACATTTATAAAGTGCCCTCCAAGATATCTACTCAGAGGTGCTCTCTGCACTGGAATTAATTATGTCAAATGTCACAGCAAAGTAAAAATTAGCAAAACGATGCACAGCAAGCTGAAAAGAGTCACCAGTGGTGGGCCCACACACAAGCGTGAAACCAACCAGCGGATTCCCATCGACAGCTGACATGTGATAATACCATAAGTTACATATATCATGGATGTGACACAATATAATTCTCAGTCCAATTCTTCTGTGCTTATATAGCACCATTATATGTTAGAAAGCATTAAATAAACTGAATTGATGTCCTATAAGTGAGCCTAGGTTCCTTCTGGGTCAGCCACTGTAACCCATATGTATCTCAGTCCAGCTAGACGTAAGTGACCTTAAGCCCTGCAGATGGCAGTACATTTCCAGAGCATATACACTTACTATAGCTGCAAACTGTATTTCGGCATTGTCCCATTGGACCAACCCATTCGTTGATGCTCACAGGTCTGCACCATACATAACTAGCATGAATTCAGCTGAACACTTTGACCACTGAACATGTATCCAAATACATGCAATATTGGATGCATAATACTTGTATACATGTCTAAATGTGTTAAAAAAGCATATATCCTGTACCTTAAATAAGTATATTCCATATCAACAATGAATCAACATATCGTACCTAAATGGCAAAGTGACTCAAATGATGACCAAAGAAATGGATTCAGTTTCATGCTGTACTGAAAACACTCGGTTGCTTTGACAGGCCTTTCTGTTTTACTACAGTCACAAGAAACCAATTTCAAACACACATGATAGGATATAAAAGCTGCTAACAAAAAGTGCATATACTCAGCAAAATACAATAAACGTCTAGATTTAGGACACATATATGGTTAGCCAACTGACTGTCTGGCATATAAGGAGCCATTTTTTAACTTGAGTATGGTTTTAACACTTCACATTTTCTGGTGGTGGACAAATCTGACCAAACTATCTTTCCAAAGGATCTGAATATGTTTCATCATTTTCCAACAATTCGTCTTCACAAGATAGACATGAAGCCCACTTAAGCACACATCCAAAGGTGTCTCATGCAAATCCATTTGCAACGCATTGTATCAGCACAGTTATAAACTAGTCAGAGGAAATTGCAGTCACAACGTTAGCAACAAACTTAAAAATGTAGTAACAGTCATACTCAAAAGAAAATGGCCGTTTGGGGAACCATCTTCTTCTTGATGCCTCATTAAACTTTCATTAGCAGAACTTTAGAGAAATCAAAGCATCTACTTGAGAAAGAGCATTTGTTATTCATCTATTAAGTTCAACAATTATGTTGTTATTATAGCATATACTCACCTAAACACCTGGCCAAGAATGCGAAAGGCAAAGCTAGAATTCTCTCCAAATTCTGCTGCAATTTCATCCAGGCTTTTATTCTTTGGCAGACAACTCCCAGTAATGACAGCCTCTGCTTCTGCTAACCTATCAAAGCATCACCACGATCATTACAATCAAAGGTAGCAATTGGGTCTAACTAAAAACTAGTAACAGTCATTACACAAGATATTTTACAAATGCTAAAACAAGCACCAAATAAGCTTCTATTTTTTTCACTTTTGCTGTTTCATTTATTCAAGAAAGCTCTTTAAATCCTGAAAATTTTCTTCAATTAAAAATCATTAAGCTCATTGAAAAATTCCTGCCACAAAGGCTTGTCAATAAATGGACAAAACCATTTATTACCCTTTCAGCTTGTCATCACCAGAGAATTGCATAAATGCATATGCAATAATCACCTGATGGCAACTATGCCTCGATATGACTGTCTTAGATCAATCATGCCACATAAAAGGAGTTAAGAGCTTAATGTTTATTCATCAAATGCTATATCCACATCTTTGCCCTCTAGTCATCAAAACACAAAAGTATAAAAAGTCTACCCACTTCTGACATACATCAAAGTCACTGCAGAATTGCACATCTCCAGATTGTGAAAAAATTTTGAAAGAAACCAAGGTATATTTAAAAATGATGACTTACATAACAAAACAGGCACGGACAGCAGTCGTCTGGAATTTACAGTGCCTCCGTGTAAACTAATAGTAACTTAAAACCATCATGCTAATTAGTAAAAACATCAAGTTACATTACATATTACCTTTAGTTTCACCTTTCAATTTTAAGCAGCATATATATATATGTTGTAGACATTAGCAGCAGAAAGACAATGTGATTAAACACACACACTCTACACACAATCACATTTAGCCTGTCATATTCTAATATTAGAACAAAAACCCAAACAATTCAATGACATCTGTAGGCATATTCAAGCTCTATTTTAAATAAACTTCATGTCTACACTCTATGTTGGTGGTTGATGCAGGGACAAACAAAGCAAAGAAAATATCTGGCCTGGAGACAAGCTATGATTAAACACCCTTGGCATGGAAAGAGGTAATTGAATTAAGTCAGTAAATACATTATTTTTTACAGTCAACTCCTTATATATATATATGTATATATCGTAGTTTGGTTTAAAATAACATAAAGCATTCTTCTAATTAATTACAGACCCCATGCACAACAAGCAAACAAAATGTTTCAACACTTTCACTTTCAGCCTTCACATAAAATGGAAAAGAAATCTTCCATAAGAGAAACAGAGATGATTTGGGATGGTACAGACTTGTCAGTGTCGAGACAGCACTGTGCCATTATGAAACGACAATCTGGAGAGCTGAATCCTTTACTCTGAAGGAGTTTGTACGCCCTCTGTGGTTTTCCCGTGCGATAATGGCATGACGCCAGCAGAAACAAGGCTTCCTCATTGCCAACTGAATAAAAGAAAGCAGCAAAGTAGTATCTCAGAGGATCCATATTCATACACTAAGCGCTTATAATGATTCTGTAAAATCACACTAAACAAGTAATCATGACGATGACAACAGCAAAACCAACAACAGAATAGAAACTACACACATACAATCATTGGCCTGGCAATGGGTTGCGCAATGTGACAATAACATTAATCTTATAACACATGAACCTTACAACACAGCTTCAACCTGGAATTGAATTTTGAACTCAACGGGTGCGTCCCTTCGCCCCTGTAATTGCTTCAGTGTAGCTCTCCCTGAGGAAGTTCTGATCGTGATTGTTTCATCTGGCAAGTGCCCCAAGTCGTGCCATGATAATGTACCTAACGAGCCTGATTTGCATAATAAATAAGCAACGCCTGATGTGAAAGCAAATGGCCACCATTATTTCATGAAATGTCAGAAGTTTGGGCAATTTGAAAGTTAAATTGTCCAAATATTGGCATCTAAAGTAAATTGTGCAATGACAAATTACTATGTTGACCTAAAAATTAACAAAAGAACATTTTGTAGAAAAAAATCATATCTCCAGAGTATTCCATGCACAAGCATTGCTGGGGCAGAGCAATAAATAATCAGCTGTATAGGTGAGAACTGAGCAGTTGAATGCTGGACACACCCGTGCAATGCACCTGAGCATCTAGAAGTGATCCACAGTGCTGTCAGCTTGGTCATGCTCTGATGCTTGTCTGATTGTTTATCAGTCTTTGATGCCACTGTAAACTCCCTACTGCACCTTCCCACATGCAGGAACCCTGCTGTCCTACTATGGACAACATCAGTCACCGACCTCCGACTTCTGGGGTCCTGTTTGCACACACTTCCATCATGCAACTGCAATAGGAAGCTTTCTATATTGTGGGCCCAGCCATGGAACAGGCATCTACTGGAGCTCTGCCCCCAACCTAGAACATTCCATCTATCTACAAAAACCAGTCTCTTTAACCGTGGTTTGGTCGGGAGCGCCTTTGAGAAGGTATCATGAAGAGGTGCCCTATCAAGTTCGAGTGATTGATTGACCCACTCAAGACTTGCTCACTGCCACAAGCTTTTCTCCTGCAGATTTACTGAACATAGTTTTCTCTCAATCAACCAACACTTGGATAGTACCTAAACATTTAAAGAGGAGCACTTCCAGGTTAGACTATTTACAGTACAGACTATTCAGGGGCATTTTCAGCACATAAGCTCCAGGGGAAAATAAGCACCTCAAGAGAGCTTGCAAGGGGATGCTGGCAGGGTAATCCAAGACATGCGTGCAGCCCATAGCAGACGTAGTCCATTCCAGGTAGAGGGGTTTGTCACATCTAATGCCCAGCATTGATCCAAGGCAGAACTAATGTGCGAGACGAAGATATCAAAGCAGTCAGTAGAGTTCCAATGGGTGGGCCGATGTTCCAGAGAAAGGCCTACGCCTACAGTCAGAGAGAGATATTTGGG
Source organism: Bimastos eiseni (assembly GCA_959347315.1). Classification (NCBI taxonomy): domain Eukaryota; kingdom Metazoa; phylum Annelida; class Clitellata; order Crassiclitellata; family Lumbricidae; genus Bimastos; species Bimastos eiseni. The sequence goes on from OY365821.1 coordinate 21,776,162, forward strand.
AGCAAGGCTCAGTCAAGATTTGGAGACACCAGGAGGAGGATCTCATGTTGGGCCCATGAGCTGATTGGGAACCAATGGAAGACTTCAGCCATATAAGTGGAAATGTGAGTAAATTGAGAATGGCGTAATGAAGGTATACTAACAAAATCAAAGGCATAAGTTTGTGTGTTTACATGAATGTATGAACACCTGATAAACTGTAAATGGCCTTTTGAGAAAGCATCCTATGAATCACACAAAGCATGAAGAACTTACTTCTAGGGCAGAGTGACCCTAACTGACCCTCACAACGCCTAATCTGACCCTAAACCACCCTCATGAGCGCCATTGATAGGTAAATAAGGAATTTATTGATGCAAATGTACCAAGGTTATGCTTGCAAAAGATTTTAGACAGCTATAGCATTATTAGGAATAACGTGTGTCACCCAAACTGCAAGTTTACCAAATCAAAGAAAGCAATGCACAAGTTTAAATTGTGCAAGTTACCAACCTTCAGCATAGAGACGTTCTGCTAGAAATATGGCATCCTTGTAGTTGTAGTGGTTGAGGCATTGCCATATAGCTGCCTACAAAAACACAAACCAAAAAGTACATCAGCCATAACAAGTTCTTGACCAATTGAATAACCAATACAGTCTTATACACGAAATAACATATCAGATATGATTTAATGATTCGACTTGAAATTAATGATAAAATTCATCATTTATTTAATATTCGTTAAATTGTTAATTTAGTTTGCTTGCCTATTATTTTGACAAATAATAATAATATATTTTCGTTTAATTGCAAACTGAACTGACTGCGGTTTGCTGCATGATAACAAAGACAGAACGAATGATGACAAGTTATTACAGGAGTCGAATTTAACCATCGGCAGCCACGCAAGGCGCCCATTACGCTATACATCTAATTTAACCAACGCCGCCGCTAAGCGAAAGGAGAATTAGTCTCGAACTCGGTTTCTCAGTTCTGCGCCTGACTGTTATCCATTACTCCACGGCTCCTCCCCGTCATTTACTTCCCTGTTTCTCGAGATCGCAGGCCTTGAACGTAAATAAATATCAATACAGTGGACTAAAAATAGAGAGCGACTGAAATTTCATTGGAGGCTACTAAAATTTTAGTCCAGATATTTAAACTGGCAAACCTGAACTGGTTCTTGAATAACCATCTTCAGTAGAGTATAGCCAAGTCCCTCTGTGAGTAGTTTTAACCGTCTTTGTTATAATTTTTGTTTAAGCAATTTCTAAAGTTGAATTATTCCACCAAACATGCCAAGACTTAACACAAAATCAACTACACCCTAATATAACGACTATTATTTTTTACAAATCGCAGTCGTCGGCCATATTGTCCTTAGCAGTACCACAATCAAAACGAGGATAGGTCTCTTCCGGTTTTCAAAAATAATTGAAGCAAGTAAGCAGCAATCTTCTGTTATCAGAGCCGTTCTTCTAATACCTCGTTGTTTCCGAGTTCAGCTGTTTAGGGTGCAGATATAAAATGAAATTGACGACGCAGACTGACTAATCTCTCACCTATCCTACGTCATCTTTGTATTACCTTAATTTACATCTCTCCTCTTCTAACCCCATCTTCAACAATTCGCGCTACTGTTTCACGCAGAGCTGCAAACATGTTGGTTTTTTGGTTATTTGGTTTCTCGGTTTTTGTTTACAAGAGACAGAAACCAAAAATGGCAATCTTTGGTTTTTTTAAATATATTTGTTCAAAATTTACTAACATTATTATTATATTACCAATTGTGTATTATTCAGTCGGAAATCAAGCTAAAATAATTATATAAACACGTTGGAGCTCCTTTTCATGCTGTGTTTGCTGCTTTTTACAAGAAAACTGTCGTGACAAGATCCAAAGGAAAACTAAAAGCCAAAACACAAAGTAAAACCAAAAAGCCAACTTTTGATTTATCTTAAATCTTGGTTTTTTGCACCTCTGGTTTCTTGACACAATGGCACATCCGAGTCATGATGGTCTTAAAAATTCCTCTCCCAAGCCACCTCCATTCTCCACTGAAAGTTCGTTTAGGTCCTACTTCAATTCCGTATGCCTCAAGCCTCAACCTTGAATCCATCCAAATTAAACTCAATTTATCAAAAACTCACTAGCCTATTCAATCATCGGAGCATATAGGTATTACCATATTGCTCTCAATAAAAAACTTCGCTGGCTAAAAAATAAAATCCAGAGTTCTATAACTGCCCTACAACGCCTTACAAATATTCCCAGCCTATGTAGGCTATCTTCACAAACTCAGTACCAGCTAGCCAGTCTGATAAACCCGCTCCGGTCAGTCTTTCTTGATCACCTATCACTGGTCATCTGTAGTTCTCCAGCGTAGCCACATTCCACACTGGGATTCCACAGAATTTGTCCATGATCATCTGCCTCAGACACCTTTGTCTACCACCCTTCAGGCTTTCCACTGAAAACCAGTTTCATCTAATCTAGAATAATTCCTGTCTTGACTCCTCTTTCCAATTCTTCTTAAGGCAAACGACACCTGTCTCAGCAGCTATTCCGACTCTAATCTGGATCTGGACCTCTGGCAAACAGATGTCAGTCTCTCTTTGACTGCTCTTTGGACAACTCATCTGACTCAATTGGTTCCAGAGCAGGTGTCCACATTGTGCCAGTAGTGCTCACAAATAAGTTGGTGCCCTGCACTGGCTCTCAAGTGGAGCTTTAGACATTTGGTTTTTATGATTATTGATAAAAGGTTGTCATTCCAGATTTATTGAGGCTGAACTTGAACCATGACTATTATTTTTGCGAATGCTTGAAGCATTCTCCTCTAGCAGACAGTTCCAGCTTCCTCAGCCCTGTGAAGGAGAAATCTTGATATTGTGCAGTCCTCCACTACGTGGAACATCGGCTGAACATCGCACACGACCATGACTATCATGCCAATTTTATTGGTTCCAGAGCAGGTGTCCACGTTGTGCCAGTAGTCGCATCTGGTGGACCAGACACATAACATGAGTCCAACAAACAAGACTGTCAAGGAAAGGAAGAGTCAGAGGACCTTAGTCGAGAAGTAACAGCTGGATCCTGGAGCCAGCAAAGATGAAGTCTTGGGCATTATGACAGCTGCACCATAGCAGTTCTTAATTTAGATCAACATGGTCCAGATGAAAGCAATGCAGTCATAATACATGATGTATACAAAAAGAATTTTCAAGACAGGCAATGTTACATGTCTCGAAGCATTCTTGCTCAGGGAGAAAACGCTTTTGCACTAGGGCTCCATAAACAAATGCCATTTAAGTTATCAGAGGGCAAACAAATTTTAGAAGGGGAAAACCTTGGCTAACATTTGTATTTAGTCTACATGTGCAAAACTGCGATCCAAAATGTGAACATATTGTCACTTAAAAAATTAAGTATTATATTTTAAAATCTATGCAAAATCCATTTTTTCAAAGAATATATTAATTTAAAATAAAATTCCAATGGGCAATTGTCCTCTAAAGCCCAAACGATATAGCTGGGTTTGCAATGGCCTAATCCCGCTTGCTTAAGCATGCTGGACTATCAAAGCAGTGGCTACGTGTTCAAATCCCCTCAGTTGAAATATATTTCTAAATTTCTCACTCACACACTCGACACTCATAGGCAGCGATCTCGTTTGAGAGGTGGAAGGGGGACACCCAACGAGAGGAATAAGAAATGGGGGAACAAACGTATAACTTGTTCCCTATCTACGAAATGTGAGGGGGACTTGTCCCCCTCGATCGCCGCCCCTGTCGGCAATACGAATTACTAGTCTCCCGTAATATAAGGAAGGCAGTGATGCAAAGAACTGGGCATCCTCTATATTTTTAGGCTAAATGAAGTTCCTAACAATAACATAATACACTATGGTCGCCTTAAAAGAAGAGTGGAACACTTTGTGAAATAAAAAACTGTTCTGACTAAGTTTCTTTCAAAAAATGTATTTTTACCTCCATCTCGATTAGCATTTTCATGAATTATATTTGCTTCTACATGTAATTACTTGTCATAACAATGTTGTTCTAACAATCAGACTACGCTACAGAAGCAAAAAAAGATTACAGTGAAAATCGGTTAAGGACGAAACACGGGGTACCAAAGTAAAATTTCATCTTAACCGAATTTGGTATTAACCATTGGGCAACAATAAACACCGCATGCCAACGCAAAATGCAGTATGGCAGCACAAGTTTCCACCACATAATACTAATGACACATAAACACAAACAAGCCTATTATATGTTTCAATTATTAGCTCTCTCTCTCTCTCTCTCACTCTCTCTCTAATTGTTGTCTGGTATACAACCATAATGAAATACCAGAAACATTCTGGCAGGGTCACTATTTTTTCTCAATGGTTTCAACAAATGAATGCAGCATCTGCAAACATTGGTCATCAAATAGCGATGTTGAGCAAATGAATAAAACTCACAAACATTTCTCGAAATGACCAGTTACGGCCTGATTTACATAAAAATATTTGTTTAGAAATCCACAAATAGCTTATACACGACTGAAGGAGCATTAAGGCACAAGCTGTTACCTATAGTTTTGGATAAAACCAAAGAGAAACTCTCTTACACATGTACTATGCAAAGATATGGTGGTATAATGCACATTAATTTTTAAGAACAGGATTTATTTGGTGATAGAAAACAATGGGACTCTATTTTCGAGTCGAATGACCAGCAAAACACCACAGAAATAGAATTCAAAATTTCAAGTCATAGTACACAGATGATAAAAGGCTACGAAGACAATATTATATACAAGTAAAATAAAACCTTTTCCTCACATCTTTATGGTTGAATAATAATTATGGTTGTAACATTTGCTACACATTAATGAAAATCATTAATGAAAATCAGACAATTGTGCGGTTTGACACGACACGACAAAAAGCACATTGTTTGCATTCATACAAGCGTTGCTTCAAACCCAGTATACTCAACTGACAAAAATGAAAATCAGCAGCTTAACTGTCAAGTTCAATCATGTTTGATTAAACATTGAAACCATATGCTTTAAAGTGAAATTCAGAAAAACTAAGAAATTGAAACCATTTGAGCTAAGGTAATGTTAAAAGAACATAGTGTAAGTTTATTTCTCATTTATGAGAATCAATGGCAAGTACTTACTGACATCCACTATCGATAGACCATGGCCTCAAATCACTCGTTCATAAATTGATAGCTTAATATTTCTGTCAGTCCTCAAAATGAGCGATTTACAACCGACAGCAGAGGCAACTATCTCCTCCACGACCATCATGGTTGACAGAAAAACACCCAAAGGCCACTATCCAATGATTATGTCAACAAATATCTTACAGTCACTAAATTAATAATAGATTAAAAAACCAATTTCTAGATTGTTGCCTCAGAAGTTTGTCTTCAATAGTAGTTCATCCCACACCCCACCCAGATTTTATCCCTCCCAGCTACAGCAGCCTTCGATATTAAGAAATACAGGGCCATTGAACTAAAGCTGTTGGAAACTTATGACTTCCTTGCCATTTCACATACTGACACAGCTCTATGGTAATCACTTCCCTTGGTTATATAACCCTACACCTCTGTTGTTTTGCCCCAGCCAACAAAAACAAACACTACCATAGATGTATTGTTTCAAGAAACTCATGCACTTGAAATGAATTTCTCAATGATACAACATAAAACATGCAATTTATAATAATAAATAATAATAAATTCAATTGCATATTTAGTAAGTCAAAACAGTGATCTTTCAATCATTCTGGAAATTCATCGCATTACAATATTTCTTAATAATCAACAAATGCATGGTTAAAAGACTAAACTCACCTATTGCTCTGGTCCTCTTGATGTAATTTAGGCTTAAAATAGAACAGGCGAATAAGTTTCAAGTTTTATTAAAACGGCTCTAGAACACATCTGAATTCTCAGAGGAAGCATGTTAGAATTTAGCTTTACATTAACTTAATCTCAACTAATTCAAGTGTTCCAACTATCTTACAGTAACACAACCTTTGGCTTGAAATTGTAATAATGAATGTATATAGTGCCACTCTCATCTACCTTCAATACCCCTCAGGTGCTCAAATCAGTAACCTGTCTTTCTTGCTAAATTTTAACATGCCTCACAACAACTGTAGAAGAGAGATACAAAAATGTCCATTTAGCACCTTTGTTAACTGTTAACACTTTAACGATCAGCACATACTAAAATGTATTGGAAATCAATCTGGTTGGTCGCTAAAGGGTTAAGGAATGATACAGAACACGAGTGACAAGTTGTAATAAAATCAAAAGTAATCACCCAAAAAAATAGGTGCACACACATCACAACAAGGCAACTCTGAAAATAACTCCCATCACTAAAGAGTCTACAGGTACAGTCTACGGTCATCACAAGTGCACAGTTTTCCTTCAAAATCGTCGTAACGCGATACAACGATCTCTTCCACAATTAAAACTAGTGCAACAAAATCAAAACTTGTGATCCTTGCCAACGAACCTCAAAGCAATAAAACACAAATACACTGAATGAATAATATCATCTGCAAAGAACAAACCTACATGTACAAACCGTCATCAATCAAACAGAGGCAACAGAGTCTAAACACAACTCTATTCATTCAGTCATTCAATTTATATAGCGCCCCTTCAAGAAACCCACTCAGGACGGCTACACCATCACAATCTATGCTATACAGACACATGTTCTAACTACAGTGGTCCCACTTAACCACATATAATAACACCAGCAATTGCCGTTAATGAGGGTGTATTATGCAATACAATACCAGCGCGTTTTGATAATGCCTTACATGCCTTAGAAGCGCACCTTCAAGTCGAACAACTATTAAGAGTCACGGGTAGACTGGAAGAGGTTAGTTTTCAGTTTAGAGCAAGAGGCAGTTTTCCTAGAAGAGTTGTGAGCATGATAAGGTAAAGAATTCCAGATGGAAGGACCAGCAATTTAATGATTGGCAGTTAGACACAAGTTGTGTACCAGGAAAGAACACATTCCAGAATGTAACGTGGAAGGATGGTGAAAGATTTGCACGTGCCTTGCACACGAACAGTGCCAGCTAGCAGTGAATATGTACACCTACAGGAAGCCAGTGTACAGAATAAAGAACAATTTGCCTACGGACAATAGACCAAGACACAGTCTAGCATTATTCTACTTGAGGAATAATGGTCCATCCACGGATACCCCAACATATAGAGTTGCCTGATACTTCTGAGGCCAAGCAATCATGCCCAAAAATTGCAGCAATTTAACATTTTAGGGACAGAAATGAGTCAACGATGACTCAAAAATTCTAAAAAATGAAGGATGGAAAAAGCAAAGAGAAGGAAGTAGAAAGTGAGAGTTCAGCACACTGCTGTCAGAGCTTGGAAGAACGATCAAACCAGATTAGCCTGGATTTGTCAGAATCACGATGAGGTCATATTTTAAATCTTAATTGAACCAGGATGTCAGTCCTCCTCGAGCATGATGCATCACAACCTGTGCTATAAACACAAACACCAGTTCTAACTACAGTGGTCCCACTTAAAGCACATATAATAATTGCTCAAATACAGACAAAAATCACGAAAATCCTGTAAAAATGAGCTACACAGCAACAAGTAAACAATCTCAAGTAAACAATCTCAATAGTAAGAACACAGCCATTTGCAATTGTCAAAAAATATCCATTTTCAATTTGAAGCAAAGTCTATGCTAACTACATATCAAAAGCCATCTGCATTTTAAGAAATACCTATAGGATGCATGCTCATGACTAATGTCTATAATACAAAGTGCAAAACAAAGTTTTTGCTCTACATATTACTTTGGTGTTGATAACACCAAGACTGCAGGTTAACTTCCGGAATGAAATTCAGTTGGTCCCTCCAACACTAATAAAACCTACTTGCCAGACGATGCTAGTTGGGTTGTCCACAATGCTATCAAGTATAAGACTATTTCTAAACAAAAAAATGCTGCACTACAGTCAATTATTCAAACTTTGATTACCTACCATAACTTGACACATCAGACAACCTTTTATGACTCATTAATAATAATAATAAAGATGATTTATATGGCTCCGTAATGCGGTCATACCGCTACAAGGGCTCCATCCCAATGCATAAACCTGCAAATTAACTCCTGCAGTAAAAGATGGATGCTTACTCGCTAATGGCTTTGATACACGACTCATGTAAAAAGTTAAAAAGCCCTTTGCAATTGAAACAGCATGAATCATACTTTAAACAGATAAACATATAAAACCTGACAGATTATTACACACAAAACTTCCTTGAAGCAATGCCCAGAATGGTGAAATTAAAAGTAACCGAAGAACTCTGTAACTTCAGATATTCTGGAAACAACTGGATAAGCTCTAAACAAATATATTGAAGACACATTAAAAAAACTCTTTACGCTAATTAAGCTGGTTTATCAGTATCACATGTTTCAACTGTTGGTCCCATTAAAATTTTTAAGTTCAGCTTGCATTTGGACAAACTGATATCAATTACCGGTACAGGCACAAGCTGACTCAAGCTGATTAAACAAAATATTGTAACTATACATGGCAGTTGAATGGAAATAAATATTGTACACATATACTCTAGAGTACAGCTAGAAAGTTGATACAAAACATATTAATAAATGTGGTGTTTTTTGCAAAAAAATAGCTTATCAAATAGAAAAGATGAAGCAGAGTAAATCTTATAAAAAGTGTAAATGTAGTCCCACAACATTCTGCAAATGTTATGAGAAATGTGTTAGGGAACAACCGGGTAGACATTTTCCACCGATAACCAAATCGGATAATTTGTTTGGTACTAATTGTTGAATTCGTGTACTAACCAAGTACCATTTGGTCGATATGCAAAGCTTTCATGTAATAAAAAAAATATCAACAGAAATTCTTTTAATAACTAATTAATACATTTCTCATTTTAGAGAAAGACATGACAACCATAATGGATTGTGATTTTCTGGCAAATTATAAATGAAAATAAGTTCAGGAAAGAAGGAATCCTGAATTAAAATATTTCTGCTCCATCAATTTCATTTGCTACCATTTGCGTGTACAGTATTTTCAGAGGCGTATACTTTCCGAATTGTGCCAAAAAAATGTGATATTCAGTCAGAGCAAATGTCCAAGGCAATTTCCGGTTATTCCCTAAAATACACGAATGCATTAATTCCTTTATGAAAATATTTCAATGTCAACTAAGGCAATGAACACAAGAAGCAAAGTCAGACATATGCTAAATTTAACTTCTTGGATGGACGATGTAAAGCCATTGCATAGTTTTGTTGAACAGCATTTTGTGTACATAGTTTCCGTGACCCTCTCTTTGCAAATTGGCCGACAGTCTCGAACAATCGTAAAATCCGTGGGCTTCTCCAACCAAATGTAGGTCATCTGCAAAACACAAAAATGATAAGTGTTTTTGACACCATTTCTTAAAACATCCTAAATACTCATTCATTTGTAGGACTAATATATCGATCTTCCCAGATAACCTACTCAGAGGTACTCCCAGCCCAAACCCTGTGATATAGGACAGTTTTTAGATGATTGTATAAGGTGTATGAAGAATTTCTAGCTAAAGGAGTATGCAGATCTGAATGAAGGTCATTCCATTGGAAAGGCATGATGTTGCGTTTTTGAAGTGTGCACAAAGGGAACTTCAAGTTCACCTCGAAATGCAGAACAACGATTTAAGTAGGCAGCCAAAACCAAGGTGGGGCAACAAACTCCTGCAAGTAGGCTGGGGAGTTCCCTCACTGGCACCACAAAACCCAGAGCCTAAATTCAAGAAGCCAGCGGAGCAAGTCACACATATAATACAAGACATGGTCAGACATGGTCATGATAAAAAAAACAGCAACAAGACTAGTATCTGCAAGAAGCGCCCCAGATGGTATTGCAGCAGTCAATCCTGCTACAAGTAAACGCATGAAAATGAGTAAGTGTGGCACATTGGGTGAAAGTGAACCTACAACTGCTGAGCAAAGGAAGCATGGCATAGAAGATTTTTTTTTAAAAATGAAATAAACAGACTTGTTTAAAAAAGTTTTTTTTATATAATTTGAAAAATTACATCTATAAACAGTACTTAGCCACATCCTAGAGCCTGTTAATTCAATGTCTACAGATGTCACCTTACACCAGAGGTGTTAAACATTTTTGTGATAGTGGGTCAGCAGCAATATTTTCCGGCAAGCGGCATGCCAAAGTGCTGAAGACACACGAGGAAATAAATGGGGTATGGATCTCAGACGGGGCCAAAAAAACAGTTGAATTTAGCTTTTAAAACATGATTCTGATATGCATTAATTTTATTAATTGTAAACATCCCATAAAACACAAAAAGCCTTACAATTTTTAAATGAAACCTTTCATTCTCATTATTTTGCTGATTTAGACAAGGCTTTGTGGGCTAAAAATATATCCAGAAATGGCCTACGGGCCAGGTCTTTGACACCCCTGCCTTACACGCTCTACAGCCAACTTTCCCTAATACCAGAAAGGCCTTATCATTTTTATTTGCTTGCTCAAGTTACTTTAGATTTAGCCATGAATCACACTCCAGAAACACCCAAACAAACTAGCCTGATTTGGTCTAATTATAGCAAAGTAACTCTCCTTTCTTAAAACAAAGATAATGACATAGAAAACAAAACAAATCAACATCCAGATTATGCTTCTTTTCATTCATCAAAGGCTTAAGGTAAGACAATGTAAATATCAATGCTCGCACTTGAACGTTGATCTGGTTGGATAATTTGATACCGACAGATTATCTCTGAGCTTGTTTTGGTATTTTTAATGGATCTGTCAGTCAGTCGACAGCAGGCTTCCCTTCATAGCTCAGTCGCATATATGTGTGAGCCCCATTATTAAGAACATACACTTGCAGCTGTGTGCAATATCAGGTGTGCTACTACTAAGAACATTGCAAGTAGATTAGCAATGGAAGCTCAAATTGAAAACAGCATCTGAATAAAAATCAGAATGCTGATTTGATTTTGACTAGATTTGCTTCAAAATTGAATTACATTGGAGATTAAGAGTTTAAGGAAATAAAATGGTTCACACAATGCTTATGAAAAATGACAAGCAACAATTAAACTTCAGTACCAGCACAAGTAAATTACAATTACAGAATGCTGACAGAACAGATATGTACCGCCTGAAATATGAAACTATTAGTAAAATAGAAACTTCAGAGAACTATAATTATTAATTACATGTAGTGACATGCTGGATGGATTCACTTACTGCGCAGGATCCGTTGCACATCACCTCAGGAACTTTAAAACTGTTGAATGGTTCGTTGCAGTTTGTTGTCGTCTGAGCCTCACCCTCATGCTGTGCATATGAGCAGGAATAACAAGCGATGCGCTTGTCAACAGGCTTCACCACAGTGTCTCTTGAACCATAGTCACCGCCAATATCATAATCGTAGGAATTGGAATAGTCATTCACCTGAGTCTTCTTCTTACCTTGAGCATCAGCCACCAGAAGAATTGCACTCACTGTTAATTAACAAATGTCTGGTACTATAATTGGTAATCGAATTAGTAAAATTATTATTCGTAAAATTATAATAATTAATATGATTATTCCAAGACTAGTGCACTGATCAATGTTGAAGCTAACTGTCATCTTGTAAGAGGGCCATTCCAGAAACACTATTATTATTATTATCACTTTTTTATTAGCATTATAATAATTATTATTGGGATCATTCATGTGAACGTTGTTATGAGAATAGTTTTAACACCGGCCACTATAGAAACATTCATGCAGCACCTTTCATGAGGTAATTGAAACACCCTTTTGAGATGAGATTACTCCTCAGCCCATCTTCAGAGCCACAAACAAAAACAGAAGATGAACCAACTGAACCAAAGTCCTGGTAATATCTACAAATAAGGGTTGCATCAAGCTTGCGATCATGTTCCTGCTAACGGAATTTACAGTATCAGAATGGGAAAGGATGGGCAGAAATGGGTACACCCATTGCAACCCCAATTCTTACGCAGATTTATTCACTTGCACCAAGTTTGCAAGCAGTTTAATTGTTTATTGATTAACTTAAAGCATTGTTTGACATTGATTTATAGAAAGTGCTTACGACATATGCAAAGCCAGTTAATATGAATATGAAATAATGTAGAATCACAAAATAATCATAATAAACAATTACAATACAGATGTGCTTGGAGTTGTGACAGAGTGAAGAGAAAGTAAGCAAAAGGAATTACGATAAACATAGGAATAGATTTATTTCTTGTATAGAGTGAAAAAACCACAATTAGTAGTCAACATGCAGGATCCCTCGATTATGCGATGAAGTACTGAGTGAGTGGGTAACAATCTTTATAGGAAGCAAAAGACAACCTAGGGCATGGCATGGGTTCTGTAGCATGGAAGACAATAGGGAGGAATCTGCATGACCACAGAGGTCATCAAAGGTCGCCTTGTCAAAATGCAGTCTTTAAAGACACATAATAAAATGCACCCTGCTTGTCTGTAATCAACTATTGTATCAATGTTTCTATTTATATCCAACAGATAGAATAATTACTAGAAACACACCTCACGGCAACAATTTTTGTAAACATTTACATCCAAATATTTAAATTGAAACAGCCATGTCCTTTCACAGTCATTGACTGTAGTACAATGCTTTTTATTTCTATGCTAAGTCCAAACAAATGAAATATGCCATTCAGTCACTGTTGAAAACATTCTCTAACAGACACTTCTGATGACACAAAGGCTCAACAGTTCCAGACATTTTGGGTGCTTCTCTGTAGTATAATTTTATTGAATTTTATTCACCAGCAAAGTAAAAAATATTAGGTAATATCAGTCCGGCAATGTTGTAAAGGCCCTCAAAATAAAAGCTTCTGATGATGTGGACGACTTGCGGTTTGAAATGCAACAATGGCTACGAACTAACCTTTATGAGGGTCAATGTCATATCATATGTATGGGAAAAAAATTAATTAAAAATTAGAACACTACAAACAATGCTTAATTATAGTAAGAATATACTTCAGTTGAGACATTTCATATGTACAGTGTTCTGCCCAATGAGCCCAACTCCTCATTTAATTTTAAGATTGCAATTTCTGTCCCAGAATTGCAGAAAAGAAACGTGGCACCCTGCGTGTACCAGGGTGAAGGGCCAAGAGAAATTAGTAGTGAATTAAGTCCAAGCCTTAATTTTTGTAATTAGAAACTTAAACTTCATTGATGAAATTGTCAAATGATGTAGTAATTCAATAGTTATCAACATTAGAGTAAATAATGGCCCAGCGCAGCATTTTGGCACCACGTGTCATAATACTGAGCTCATAATGCTGTCGTAATGTACAAGTGTCCTACGCCGAGGCTCCCTCTGTTCTTCCCTACAAGTCGAGCTTCTTGTCCCTCACTCTCAGACTTCCATGAGGCAGCGCCGAGCCTTCTCGGTTGCTGGCCCTGCAACCTGGAATGGGCTTCCTGTCACACTCTGCCTTGTGCCCAGAGGACACTCAACCACTAATCTTAAGACTGTCCTATTCAGCCGGGGTTGGGTCGGGAGCGCTTATGTCTTGAAGGGGCACTATATAAATCCTCCAACTAAATAAATAATGTACAGAAGCAAATTTACATGAAGTGCAGCATTATATATATATATATATATATATATATATATAAATGCTCACAAACTGCATCCACTTCTGCGGCTTCCATTTTCTTTGAATCCACACAACTCAAAGCGCCTGCAACTACTCAAAAACTCGCCAGAATGCCAAGCATTGTCATATCACTCCCACTGTCAGATCACTCTACTGTGTAAAATGCCCAGAGTGAATCTACCTCAAAGTCCACTCACCAACCTACAACTTCCCGTCAATACTCGCAGTCCAAATATCTTCACAAACTCTTCACCATCCAGCCAACCTACTCTGCCCGATCCTACTCCTCTTGCCTCAGTCTTTCTCGACCACCGGTCCCTGCATATCTCAAATTTTTCAAACGAGTCAATTTTAATACATTTCTGGAACGATCTTCCTCATGAATGCTGCACCTTTATCGTTTCCTTCACCATCGCTGCCAATCACACACCATCATCTGCCTCAGACTTCTCTATGCCTCACCCCATAGACTTTCCACTCAGAACTGAGTATCACCTCTTCAAGAATCCTAACCCCAATATAGCTGATCTTCCAACTTCCAATTCTCGACCCTAAACACCATTCAATATGTTCTCTCTGACTCACAATTGGCAGCCAAACTCTGACCTCTATTGAACCCCTTGGACATTCTCTCTTCTTCGATGCAGTACTCGTGCCTAACCTAGTATACCATGCACTTGGCTTTCAAATGGTGCATCAGTAGCATGGAGTTAACAATTATGTTTGTGATTAAACACTCTGTTGGATAATGTAGACCCTAAGTTAGTCATATTCTTAAGCTAAACGTTGTGCATCAAGTTAGAAAATGTATTGTGGCACTACATATTTATTCTATTGATATCATTTTCTTACATTTTATTAATTGCAAAATGAAAACAGCAAAGCCTATGCACTTAATTATAGAAAAAACCATTCAGAGGCATTTCCTTGTCCCATGAAGGATGTTCCAGGAATGCGAGATACCTCATGACTTCATGGACTGTCCCGGGACATGTGGTAATCCGAGCTACAAGTTGGCTATACAAGTGACTACATTAATAACAAATTTATTACGTCTTATTTTGTTCATAGAAATTTTTACGGATTGCCAATGTCAACATTTCAAAATATTAATCTTGATCTGTTTCGTATATTTATAAACTTTGAGAAAAAATTTTATTGGCATACCTATTGAACACAAAATATTGCTGAGAATTAAACGCGAAGAAACTAATAGAGGGTATGTATATATTTCTACAGATCTAAAGTGTTTATATTCATGTGAACTAAAAATGGTGAAATGCATCAAAACACCTTCGAAAGAGTTAGCGTAGTCTTGGCTCACAGATTTAGCTACAGTGACTGATGAAACCACATAGGCTCACTATCAACTGTGAAGGCGACAGGCCCTTTAAATGTTGTTACCAGCAGACTCTATGGCAATCGAAGTACCTCAGAACTGCCTAAAACCGCAACAATTAAATATGAAGCACGTCTAGCAGTCATTAGTAAAAATAATCACGACATGACTTTTGTCTTATAAAATTTATATAGTATACTCACTAATCAAGGATGCAAATTCCCATCGAAATTTCATTGTAGCCATTTCCAAGTTCTTTTTATATCCTACAGATTCAATTTTCTGTAGCCTAAAATTCGTGTTATCGAAAACAATGTAAAACTATTTTGTCTAATATTTTACATTAATGAATTTCGCTTCATAAACAATGACAAACCAGGATACAATAACTCCAACAACGTGAAACCGAATGGTGACACGCCAATCATCCAATCACGAGTCGACCTCTTGTCACAGATGTCCTCCGCGATAACAAAGATTCCTATATACATGCCTTTATTAATTGCTATTATTTATTCTAACAATAATACAAATTAATAATTGTCACGTTTTATTGAAATTCCAAGGATTTTGTTATAATTGTAAGTGAATATGGAAGAAGCAAGTTAGTTAGATAAATAAGTAGGACATGTATGGTGTACCTTTAAAGTAGCTGTGAAAGCAGGCCACATTTTGTGTTGCGCTTCGCATCAAAATCGTACATATACGATAATTGTTTTATAATTTGCTGAAACAATATCTGTTAAAGTTAAGATGGTATCCAGTTCAATCCAGTGTGATCAAGACGTTTAGTACAAGTTAATTTTTCTTACCAACTTACTTACTCACTTGAATGCATCGGGACTGCTTTGGTGGCCTTTAAGACTTTAAAAGCAATACTCAGTGCGCTTATCCAAAGCACAATGTGTCTACGAGAACAAGTGGCTTAACCTCATAGAGAATTATTTGGTAGCCGTGGTCCTGAGCCAGACTGTGAGACAGATGTCTCATCGATAATTTGTTCCGTCATTTTCAGTTATATAACTCTTAAGCTGCTATATTTTGTATATGTGAATTGTAAATGACTGCGTTCTGTTAGCTATATTTTCACAAACGGATATACGATACGACTATCGACCCAATTATACGCGTCAAGTTCGAATGAACTTACATACTTACTGTCATTCAAGCTGGCATCCAACTTGGCAAGTTGGATGCTTGCTTGACGTAGATCAGGTTCAAGCTAGAGCGAAGGCCATATAATCGTCTGAAGGTTGGCCTTCCGTAAGAGTAACTTCTTAAGTTTATTACTAAATAGGGACGACTTTAATTTTATCATCGTACGTGGAACACACGCTGGTACTACAAATGTTAGTGACGAGATGCGTTTTGTTGTTTTGGTATAGTGCTCAAGTAGTTAACGGCGGCGTCCTTGTGTTAAGTTGTGGCATGATGTCTAATGTCCTCGGTTTGGGTTACCCAGCAGCTGTTCCTTTTAAGGACATCGTCTTAATTTGTAGTTTTTTGAAGGAATGAGTTGTTTCTTAAGTGCATGTACCACTCTCCGATTTCTGAAGTAAGGGTACTTGCTTCTGGCCTCCATTAGTGCTGGACTTCGGCGCATCCAGCACATTGGGTAAGCAGATTTTAAGTTCTATAACCCTTGGGGGAAAGTGCCATTTCTTACTGCCATCTACTTGGTTACAGTAGGCAAAGTCACGGAGCCGGTTATTGTTTCTCAAAGACTGGCATGCACTGGTTATTGTCATAAAGTAAGATTCTAAGGTCAAAATTTTAATTGAAATATGTCACTGAGATCTTGTACAAGTTACTAGCTTTCTAGCAGCTTTTAATTATAGCTGAGCATACTGTATGTGATCTTGTTCAGTACAGAGTTGTTGTGTATTTTCAGTCTTGTTTGGGGCTATGCCTGGTAAAAGCAAGATGACATTGCAGCATCATCCATGTTTACAGAGTGAAAATGCTGTCGCTGCACCAGTAGGTGATGGTCGTGAATTCATCTGTGGTTGGGGAGCTGCATCTATCAACATCATGGTTACATTTCCAATAAATAAAATCATTTTTCGCCAACAAATCTTAGGTATTAACGCAACGACAGCACTCAGGGAGCTCAAATCAGAAGGAATGTTGACACTGTATCGAGGAATTCTCCCGCCATTGATACAGAAAACCATATCATTGTCTCTTATGTTCGGCATGTACGATAAGTTTAACAAAATGTTTAGTCAGAATTTCACTGGTGTTCCTCCTGTCCTTCAAAAGACGACTTCAGCGATTCTGGCTGGGTGTTGCGAGGCAGTTTTAACTCCATTTGAACGGGTGCAAACACTTTTACAGAACAAGGTTTACCACGAACGTTATAGAAACACATTTCATGCTTTTCGGGAGCTAAAGAACTGGGGAGTTATCGAGTACTATCGTGGGCTGACACCAATTCTGTTGCGTAATGGACCCAGCAATGCCGTGTTCTTCCTGTTTCGTGGCAAGATTAAGGACCTGCTGCCAGAGTCAGACAGACCGAGTATCGAAGTATTGAGGAACTTTGCAAGTGGAGCGTTTCTAGGAGCTGTTATCAGCACTGTCTTTTACCCATTGAATGTCACCAAGATTAGGATGCAAAGAAATGTTGGTGGAGAGTTTGCCGGTTGCTACGAGTCATTTATGTCTGTGTATAACGAAAGAAACCGAAGTCTCCGAGCCATTTTCCAAGGTGCACGTTTCAACTATATGCGTGCTCTTATATCGTGGGGTATAATTAATGCTTCGTATGAGTTCTTGAAATCATATATGTACCCTGATAGCAGCTAATTAGAAGACATATTAACCATTCAGAGTACTTGTTTGTCCATTGTTTGGGTCATGGAGTAGGGATTCATGTCTGAATCCTAATTGCTAATAAAGGGTCAATACTTGATCTCTGTCGGAATTTCAATGTGCCCAACTCGAAACCAGTCTGAACGCACACATTTTCAACATTTTAAACATGAGCTGTATTGATTTCCCAGTCATTTAAAGTAACAACAGAATGTGATCATAATCTTTCTTAAACTAGATACCTCTGTGTGATGACATAGCTTTTGCTGCCTGGCAGTCATAATGACTGCACTTGACCAACTAAAAATGTTGGGAGTGGCTTGTCACATTACTGTCTACTAGTACTGAATCATGCTTTTGAGGATGACGTTGTTGGAGATCAGTTTTAAAACTTCACCATTATCAGATTTTTTACAGTAAAATGTTCATTGTTATGAAAGAACCTGGGTTTTATATTTTTGACAGTGTCCAGAGGCGTGTTTATGCATAGATACACTAGGTGCTTGACTAGGACTCCCAAATCTTGGAAGCTCAAAACAAATGAAAATATTGTTTCCAATTGTGAATAATAACACTCTTTATTATTTTAAATAAACCTATTTTGTATTTTTTACGGTGTATATTATACTAGCCTTGCGGCACGGTGGCTGATCAGTTAGAGCGGTCGGCCCATAACACATGTGTGCCGAGTGAGCGGGTTCGACCCTCATCCGACAAGTCACTGTGTAGGGACCTTGGCCACTTGCTTCGCACACAATTGCTCTGCAATTGCGCCGTCGAGGCATGTGCACTTCGGAGCAAAAGATGTTGGAAGAAGGGGTTGATATCTAATTTCAAGAATTTATAAATTTCAAGAATTTTTAACCTTACACCCCAGGCTTCACCTGAGATAGAATTTTGAACTGAGCAGATGTGCTGTTTGCCTATGAAATTGCTTCCATGTAGCTGATCGCGAGTGTTTAATTTGGCGAGCGCTCAGAGGTTTTGATAACTAAGTGCCTGATTTGCATATTAAAATTAGCATTGCCTTCATATGATGCAAATGGTGGTTTTTATTTATAAAATAAATTTGTAATTCATGCAAGGTCAGTAGATCCCACCAAAAGATGCTGTACAAATCTGATGCATGGGTAGTCAGTTGCCAGGAGAAGCTGCACTTAAGATTTCCAAATCCTTGAAATCCTAGGAGAAATTGTGTTTTGAGCCGCCTCTTAAATGAAGTGAATTTGAGCTAAGAAGAGAGTAGCAGTCAATTACATTTCTTAGTAGCAGAGGCTCAGCTAAAAGATTTGTACTTGATTGTAGGCAATGAGGAGGGATGTAAGGAGTTAGTAGTGCATGAATATTACTATATTGAATGTCGGCGAATTGTGCAATTGGAATATGAATATCGTACACTTGTAAAATTCTTGCATTTTAAAAATCCAAAATCAAATAACTACACATTCCTTGAAAATAACTTCTATAACTAGTCAGTGTCATAAAACAGCTTCAAGTTCAACTTTGAGGGTTTTTGCATACGATAGGCTAAACACCACCACCAGAGTCTCGGACTCTCTGTCTGCACATTCAGAAGAGCCCCAAAAATGTTCGCATCTAGTGCTTCGTTTTCTGTAAACTCGCCTCTGACCGAGTTCTTAATATTTGAACACGGCCATTAATTGAATGGCTGTGTTAAGTGCATTGTAGAAAATGTTCCTGAAATGTGCATTGTGTCCGAGCTTTGTTCTAAAGAGAGTCCTTGGTACTGTTAGTTGAACATCTGTTACGATGATGCCAGCATTTTTTCAGCATCTGTGCAAATTTTAACTCTTTGATTGATGTAATCCAGGACTGAAGGCCAAGGACAATGCAGGACCTGCACAAGGACACACAAGCACGTTAAGCTTTGTGGCATTGTGCTGAAGATCTGTGCTAATTTTAACCCAGGAATTTTATTGGTTTAAACTTCAACCGTGCTGCCTCTTTATATATGTGAATATTTTGCCAGTGTTTCCTGTTCATATATGTAATATGTTGCATCGTTCTGTAAAACGTTTTGTGATGACCTTTCGTGACCCTGATGCTGTAAGTAATTTGTCAACCAGATAGAAGGAAGAGGCTACGTCAGAATCTCTATATTGTACATGTGGCTACTAAAGAGATACTATTTTCGTATTGATGATCCTATTCTCACGGCTGGTCAAAAGTGTGGACATAATCCTAAGTATGAATCCTAGGCAGGGAATTTACTGGCTGTTTTACATCTCATGAAAGCATTAAAGCAAGGGTCCAAGGTGGTTTTAACCTGGATTAGGTTTTTCAGCAATGGAAAAGAAATTGGATTTTGAATTTTGTTGTTGAAAAACAAATTGCTATTAATTAACACTGCAGTGATAGTTATGTTTAAGTCGAAGATACTGCACTAGTGTGTGAAGCAGCCTTATGCTCAGAGCTGCGTATTCTGTATCACCATAGTTATTTTTAAGTAATCTTGATATTAATAATTATAATTATTAATTATAATTAAACCTAATTTTTTCATTTTCAAAAGATTTTATTCCTTGGTAGCAGTCAGCTGACTGTTGTTGTGGTTGTACTGCATGTGAACGACATCTTTAACCTCATGGATCGTGGTGAGCCATTCCATACATTGGCAGATTCCACTTCTCTTTCTTATCACATTATTAATAATTAAATTTTTTATTCTCCCAAGGTCACACTGAAATGTGAATCCGAGGATGTACTTAGATAACCAAATCCTTGAAAGCCAATAAGAACTACTGAGTTATCAGCCACTTTTTGAAGGAATTTGAGCTACAAAAAGCTATTCTATTGGCAGTCTATTCCTTTCCTTAGGGATAGAGACATTTGGAACCTAGATCTGTCACTGCAATTCAAAGTGCATTTATTGCATATAATTATAATGTGGTGATTACTTCAGTAATCTATATAACTACTAAATAGTGTAATGTGTTTTAAAACTGTTATATTGTAACCGAAATAACTTATGGATACCTCTGCAGTTAGGAGATTTTTTCACTGACTATGCAATTTTGTCATATAAATTTAAATAGCATTTGTGTTTTAGTTTTCTCATTCTGTCTAGTTTCATTTCATCTTCTCATGTGTGTAACATTGTGACTTTCAACAATTGATCATTGGCATCAGAATACAATTGAAGATGGATGTTGGTGAGGTTTCTTTGTTGTGTTGAGAATATACACAGATTAAATAGTACAGGCCTTTAACTTAGAGCCAGATTTTACTACATCCATTGGTAAAGCTAAGCCTGCAGCCCAAACCATTGCTTCAATGAAATATCAAGAGGGCTAAGCCAGTTAGTTTGGTTACACAAGGCTTTGACAATACAACACCTGCACTTCTGTATTTCCAATTCAATTAGAAATGTTGTAGAACGAAGTTGACTCATGTGGTCCTGTCTTAATATGTAAACTGCAACAGTACAGGGGTTACGACTGCTTTATTGTAAATTACTACAGCATGGTGGCGCTTCTTATTTACAACCTACCAATATAAGATCATTCAGTAGTTTCTTTAATCTGGTTCGAACAGATTAGCTAAATGAATTACTGCCCATTTAGTTTGGAATGTAAATGTTGTCATGGTCATAAACTCCAACGTTAATCTTGACCAAATAGACCTTGTGCCAGCAATGCTAATAGACATCTAAAAACTACCAGTATTTGTTTAATACAGGAGACACCACAGTATTCGCTATCCAGCAGAATGCTGTGTGCATAAACTCATGGATGATGTCGACTGTAAGTAAGTAAGAGTGTCAGTTACGGTCATTTACTCTTCTCTTGCTGAGCCTTTCTTTCGGACAACAGTTTGCGTCTCTTCAGCTTGACCATTGTCTGCATTGATGTCCACACCCAGTAAATCTAAAGCAGATCAATCAAGAAAAGCAAATCATCTGAGCAGCATTTACAATTGAAAACAATAGCACTGACAATATTCTTAATAGAACGAAATCTACATCTGACAAACAGTTGTTCATGTTGAGACACATTAGCATATTGCCAGAGTCCTGTAAATGCATGTTACAGACTTCACGAGATCTTCTGCCCCACAGGAGGATAGGTGGTATTTTAGCTTGTATTATAAACACTGTGGCACAGTTAGTCATATTTTTATGCTACGTGTTGCAGCTGACAACGAATTAGTGCAATACAACTGGAGATATATTATATTGCGATCCCACAATACATTATCTTCCATTTTGAGATGTTTGATGATACATCTTGCACACAATGATCATCTTCTTCACTGAAAATCCAAGAAAAGTTGTCTTTGACACACCAACATGCAGTGGGCACATTTGAGAAAACCAAATTGAGAAACAAGAAAACCATGTCTCTGGCACAATTTAAAAGGCTCTTAGAAGTCTTGGATATAAGCTCATATGCACAATTTTGCACAAATTCTGGTAACTTAACTTTCTTTCTTCAAGTGGTATGGCATGTATATCACACAGTCTCAGAGACTCCTGAATATATTCCTGTCCTTGTGGGTCAAACATCATTAGCTCATAATAACTGGACAATTCATTGTTGACCCGTGTGCCTTGTATAAGGATTGCCTATCTTGTTTTTCTACACTGGTGCTACAGTTCCACCAAATATTTTGAATCCTTGCAGTTTTCATTTTTTGCTTAACATCTCACTTGAAACGACATTTACTGAGGGCCTGTGCAATATAATAATACTATAATCTAAGAAATTTCACTAATCTAATTATATTGGACACTACAACACAGTGGTCTGTTTTCGCATCTGCTGAACATATCCTATTATTTGCACACATCTGACTCAGTCACCAATCAGTATAACTTAGCACATCACAATTGGGAGGTTAACTGCAAACCCTGCTATGCGCTGGTTCCTTGTCAAGCAACTTGGATTCATCCATGTCAGCTCAATTGTGGAAACGCAGAAAACAGATACCTCCCTTACATTACACTTTTCTATATTTTAATATCACACACCTTCAGAGGACTTTCTGAATATTTACCTGAACTTATCTAAATGTTAGGATTCAAAATTACATACCACTAAAACAAAGCAGTTCAGGAGCAGAGGTGTTGAGAATATAAATGAGATGAACATTCCTTTATCATCGAAGTATTGCTGATAGGCAAACCTCCTAGAAATGCAACAGTAAAGGTATAACACAAATCTTTAAACATTCATTCATTTGATAAGGACATCTTGTATAAGCTTATCATACTGATGAAAGACACAAACATGTAAGTATCATAAAAGATAGAACTTTCATAAGGTGACAGAATCAAACACAATCAAACTTGTCATTAGCACTTTAACTTATGGGCTGCACTGGCTTCCCAGTCACTTAAGTACACTCATCTGAGTAGGTGTGTTGAAGGGGCACTACATACGTATTCAATTACATTACAATACAAATCATCATGTGAAAATTACCAAAAACTGTAGTTTAAACATATTGCATATAAACAAAAGCAAAGTCAATTTTGTCGTAGTATGTTGAATGCTGTACAACAAAAAGATGCTGTACAAATATAGTGTTAAGAAACTGACCAACAACTTGAATAAAATGGTTTTCATGGAAATCCTTATTGGTGTTGATATCATCACAAAAATCATCTTCTGAGATTCAAATACGTGACTTATTAACACTATTGGATCTGATGTCATCATAAACTTGTCTAAAAGAGCAATTGGAAAATGCCTTCATATTAAGCAGAAGTTTAAAATAATGAATGTTATTTGATAGCACTGGAAGTAGGAAATACCAAAGTTTGATATACCAAAGTTCAAGATACCAAAGTAAGACTTTATTTCAGGAGAGCTACAATTTATTTACTTATTAACCATCCACACATCCTATTAATTTTTCAGATACTTAAAAAATTTTTTTAATCCAAGCAACATAAAATTTAAATTAAGTTAGATCTAGTCACCTGTAGTTCTTGGATGCCCATTCATTGAGATATTCTGCGCTGTATACAATACCTACTATAGAAACATAAATCGATAAAATCAAAAAAAGGTTTTAAAGAGATAGGATAAAAATTATTGTAATGAAATGTTGCATCAATGAAATAAAGAGATGCAGTAAATATATATATATATATATATATATATATATATATATATATATATATATATATATATATATGTGAAAATGCTGTGCTCACCTCTGCCAGAAATAGAAGAATGTACAAATTAGGATATGTTGTAGAGGTATGACAAATTGTATCAATGAATAGAACATGAACAAATGCCTTGGAAAGATTAGTGACAATCATCCAAAATGACATGATTAGGCAAAGCAAACAGTTAGAATAAAAAACATGTTAACATTCATCAACACTTACAGTATACAAGAAAGAGACAAATCTGAAGATTCTGCCTTTGGAAAATTATAAATGCCGCCGTCAAGAGGCAGTTGAGGACATGAAATGCTATGACGACCCACAGCCACGGCTCACTCCAGTCTATCTGAAAATGGACAATCCAAATTTCAAGCAAACTATTCTATTGAATCACACCAACTCTTTGGAACAGCCTAGCTCCACCCCTTGCGGCTCTATGAACGTGCATGCTCCACTGAACAATTGCAGAAGTGATGATACAAGTGACAAAGCATGCCAGTGGGAATTTAATTAACAACATTAATAAAATAAAAGGATACTTTGTGGTGCAACGAAATTCTAATACATGGCAACATTCATAGGACATCATGCACACAATCATCTGAGTTGTCAGTCCCTGGCTAATGTTTGATGCAAAAGCTGCTGAAACTACCAGATCTCACAATAGACTGTGTGTACTTTTCACTTTAAAGGCATTATTTGTAAAATGCTAATTTACATTTACATAAAGTATTTGACAGGTTGAAACAACAAACCTCCAATTAAACCATTCATTTCACAATAAAAGAATGTTTATGTTTCTTGGAGCTAAAAGAAATGTCTCACAGCCAAAAAGAACGACAGGACTCCAGTCACAGGCATCCGTTCAGTGGCATCTGCAGGATGAGGCTCAGACATCGCTAATCAGATAGCAGCTGAACCACTCTGTAAGACACAAGACATGCTTCATGTTACTGTGTACTAATATATGCTGAAATTGTTATCATGAATTTATATAGAGCTGATTCAAGTGAAACTCATCAACGGTGCTCCAGACCCAATAAAACAACGTTTGAAAAAGATTGGCTTTCAAATGATTGCAGCAGAGAGGTTCCAAGTACAATTTTAAGAAATGTGATTGGAAAAATGTCAGTATGGAAAAAATGCTAATTAAAATCGAGTCATGTCAATTTGCATTATTATTGTTAAAAGTCCATTTCAAAAATTTATAATTTATTATACTGAACTGACACATACAGCATTAAAAATTCGAAAAAATCAATCATGGGCATAGAGTATGGAGAATTGGTGCTGAAACAATAGTTCAGCTGCATAGTAGAAACTCTGGTACAAGTTAACAGTTCATGCAATTGAATTTATTACAATCTAGCTGTTCTAGCATATCAATTTTCAGATGTAAACGAGCACCCTTAACAGTTGCATAAATGGAAAAAAAACACATTCAAAACTTATCAGTAAACAGTTTAGCAAATTAATAAATTAAGATTATTTAGTCTTTAGTAGCCCATATTTAATAGACCATGGAAAATTTGCGTGCTTCACATAATCTGAGATGAAAATGGCCGACATCATTAAAGAAATACAAAGGATCTGTTACATCTCTGATCAGTAGACCCTCTCAACTGCAGTGACATCTAGCTACTTAACGACTGAACTTTAAAATTGTAAGCTTTTACTTTGCCAAATGTATGTGGATCACCTATATCAATGTTCAACAGCTATATCAATGATAGCCATACCCATTCGTTTTTATTGGTAGACTGGCAATCGACAAAATATATAAATGATATAGTAGTAAGCCTATGAAAGTTTACTACATTTAACCGAGAATTTTTGGGTGTTCGTGTGCGCATAGACAGGTCGATAGTCGCAAGAATTGCGGAGCCCGTACGAGTTAATTTGGTGGACTAGAGTAAAGTAATTTGCAAAAACTGGTGGTAGTTGGTTGTTTATAAATTTATACATAAAGGATATTTATAAAGGATTAAATTTATTATAAATTTATACATAAATTTATTCAGTTGCAATAAGGTATATAAAACAGCTATATCAATGTTCAACTGGCCACTTAATCAATTTTCCACTGCATCTCAAGCTTAGCTTGTTTTATAGATAAATCTCCATCAATAGATGGAGCAAACTATGTGCACATACATAGGCTCATTTTGCTATGAGCAGATGCATGTAAGTGACATGTACTGCTGTTTTTCTTAGTGTTCTGTATCCTCCAAGAGTTCCAAAGTAACCGATTTTATAACCGACACTCACGACTTATATTACAAGAATTGAGGTGTTTTTGACAATGAACATGCGCAGCAGTTTGTGCAACGACAAAAATTTTCACCCGCAAAATGTTTTATGAATTCGGTCGTGGAAACAACATATTGGTTAAATTGCGGCCGAACATTCGGCCGCAGAAGATTTATCCATCGTCTACAAGACAGTGGCGCGTGTCATTGGAAAATACAGCAGGCCTTCACTCACTTCACATGTTTGAATAGTCCTATGTTTATGCTAAAACTTAGATAAATATTAAACACCTGTTGACTCTTGAAAAGCAACATTAATAAAGTAATAGGATACTTTGTGGTGCAAAACGCGTTAGCTTCATATGCACTGACCCAATTAACAAAATAGACTAGAACAGGACCATTGATCAATATATCTATGGCTGGATCGTCTAACTGACAGCTCAAAGACGTCGCATATGTTAGAAACTAGACCATGATGATGATAATAATGCTAAGTAAGACTGTAAGTCAAAATAAGTCCACTAAATAGAATATTCTAATCTATATGATCACGCAGATTACACCAAAGAATATCAGAGTCTATGATCGATTCCACGCTCAGTAAAAAACACAACCCGGGTTTTAGACATAACCTGAAATCATAGAATAAAGAAAGGACAAATCTACTAAATATAGATTTACTCACTCTGCACATAAACGTTCCGAGATTTAAAGGGAATATCGCTTGCTATAAAGTCTAGTTTATACGAAAATGGCACATGGAAAAGACCAAGGTCAACAGCAAATGTCGCAGATTCAGCGTCAAATTCAGCAAGACTGGGCCAACAGAGAGTACATAGAGCTCATGACATGCAGCATCAAGAAAATCACAGACTTCCTTAACTCTTTCGGTAAGTCATCCTGTTTAAAATATGCAAGTACATGTTTCTGACTTTCGTTTTGCCTACTGAATCAATGTTTGATTACATGGCTAGCATTTTGTTTGTGTGACACGAAGACATAGGGTTTCAAAATCCACTTTAACAAATTGTTTCCATGAAATTGGATGAAAATTGGTTTGCTTTAGGAAACTGACTGCTGTGGGTCTCACAACTATCTATAATAACCAGCTTTAGCTATATTTGGTGAGAAATAAAAATTTGACAAGAATTTTCTCTGTTACATCAGTTTGTACAAGTCAGGAGACATGGCCAAACAGATTGTCTGCCTTAAGAGTAGCTTACTAATTAATGATTTATATGTTGTTATAATTCATTACAGTCATGTCCTAATTGCTTAAAAATGTATAACTGATTTAGTATGCTAACAGAATTTTTAATAAATTGTATTAATTTTGTCCCAGATTCATGTTGTATCAGTATGTTGTAGAGTTGTGGAACATGCCATATTGGTTCTGTGTCTATAGTCCGAAATTTCGATAATCCTAAGGTTCAATAGTCCAAAGATTGCAGGGTGTCTGGTCGATAGGTGATAATATTGCAGTTTTAATGGTAGCTGGATTGGATTGATTAAAGAATTATGTTTGGCTAGAAGCTGGATTGCATTCTTTTCAAACATCCAGCTTGTATTTAGGAATGAGTCTTTTCCCATCAATCCTGCTCCCAGTTTTACTCATTATTTTCATCAATTAATCCAGCTTCTAGTTAAATTAATGTATACAATCTTCGGACTATCGAACCTTTGGACTATCGAACGTTTGGATTATTGAGCGAACACTGCCATGTTTGCATAGGCTATGGTGTGAAGCTGTATCCTATTGACTTAGACGATTGTAAATTTATTGTCTGGTTGAGATGTTGATACTGCAATGAGGTTTGTCTTGTTGCTGTCAGATATGTCTTGTCGCTCAAAGTTGGCAACACTAAATGAGAAATTGACAACGCTTGAGAGGAGAGTGGAATACATTGAGGCGAGGGTGAGTTGGAAATCTTGTGTGTTGAAAAACTAGCGCATTAATTTATTATTGCTCATTTACAGGTTTAATGATTACATGACTTGTTCGTGAAAAGGTCAGGTTTTGTATGAAACAAACTGTAACACGGTTTCGACCGCCTCTTGTTTCCAGGCTAAGTACTGGCTCTGCCGTCGTAATCAGAGGCGAGGTAGCGGTTTAACATAAGTGCTTTGCTTCTGCTATGCTTGTTCCTGTCCCGAGGTACCCACTGAGCAGCGGAGGCCAGGTTTTCTGTGATGGCGACCTGATCTCGCCATGCCATAACTGTGTCAATGGGTATATGCAGTTTTCCAAGGAGGTGGTGTCGCCACTAACCAACCCACTGCACCCTGGTGGAATTGCCGTTGTTGGTCCGTGCCTGCTTATTCGTTGGGGATAAAAAACGCTGCTACCCTTCATACTGAAAGGCATTCCATTATCTGCCACCTGTGGACACTCTGAGTTGCAGTAGAGCGCTGCAGTGTTTTAGCAATGGCTCAACGTTGCGTTTAGCTCCAAATATCAAGTTGTGACTTAATGCACCACCCTCTGTCTGGTTTGCAGATCAACTTGATCCCCAGGCAAGGATGGGCCCTGTTAGCAAGACCAATCGGTCCCTTAGGGTTTTTGTCTTTCTCCTATTATCCCTCCTCTCAGTATTCTACTGTTTTATTATGCATTGTTATCATTGTTGATTGAGGTGATAATAAAAACATTTGGTTATGGTTATCATGGTTAAATCAACAAAAAGATGTCACTGACGGAAGAGGTGACGACTTTCTCATTTCCTCAAGGCTGTTACGCTGAGAGTGCTTCTTAATAGCTAGTACTGTAAGGCAGGCTTTAAAAATTCTCAGATGTGTTACATGAGATGAGATACAATCAAGAACTATTACGTTTACTGAAATTTTTGCTTTTACAGGTTACCAAAGGGGAGACTTTATCATGAATGCGGCCCTGCTATTTTCTTCAAAAATAGAACTGAAAGCCTGAGCTGGACTGATCCTGTGAAATATTTAGGAACTTGTCATGCTGAAATAGAAATTGGTTGGTAACAAGTTCAAATAACTATTAGTCTTAGAACAATGGATGTATTAAAATCCTACTGTAAGCCAATGAACTGTTTTGACCAATTAAAGATAATTATTAATTTTTGCCATTGGGGTAATTGACACCTATGTGGTAAAACTTTATTGGTTGTTATTTTTGGTTTTAAAATTCAATCTTTATGTTCAAATTTCAGTTTTTTCATGTTAGGGAATTCAAAACATGAAAATGGTTATTGTGGAAATTCCATTTGGATGTTTTTGTATATTTTGTGTATTTTCTATAAAGTATGGATTATGGAAATGTATAGTGGCTTTCTTTCAGCTGGCTTTCCAAATTGGTATTTCGATTGCTTAACATTGTGTTATTGACACTTGTGTATCCATTGTGTTTCATTCTCCTATCTAAGTAGGATACAGTGTTCTTCTTAAAAGGCAGAAGTGTATGTTTAATGTTTATATATGCTATGAACTTAATCAATAACAGCACCTTTTATACTTTAATAAAGCTATTTTTTCAGTTGAATTTAATGCAATATGCTACATAAGAGCTGACTGTATCAGCCCAAGTACAGTTTCAACACAATAGAACAAACATGTAATTAGGCACGTTGATATGTCATCATTTGTCTTACTCTGATTATTTATACTTTCTATGAAAGAATTCATCATATGTCGTTGTCATCGATATTTCTATTATTCTAAATCTAATCTGGGCCTAAACCTATAATTGTAAGTACAAATGCAGACATTAGAATATGTTTAGTTTTGGACTGGGGTTCTGCCAAAAAATTTTAAAGATCAATAGGGTTCCACGGCCAAGAAAGATTGAGAAACGCCGTATTAGAGAATGAACGCCCAGTAGACAAAACTGTTCCAGAAATATATTTACTTGCTAAGAGAATATTGGAATGTGAAAACTTTTGCATAAGGTTAGCTAATCACTCACTCATTTATGATGTGCTCTAATTAGTTGTAATTTTCATATAAATCCGTCCTGTGGTCCATCCCCAACAATGAAGATGTGGTAATAATTTCATTGATCTGTCCAGCAGTTTTATTGGGAAAGTTGAAGAAGAGTAGAATATTATTTTAAAGGCACCTATGTAATATCGTCTGTGGTCAAAGCTGCAATTATTGATTAGACTGCTGCAATGAGAAAATTCAAGGTGTTTTTGAAGACCTGCCTCCTGTTAGACAACTCAAAACAAGAATTTAATATCATCACAAAACAGTATGTGGGAAAGTATATATCATCTCGACTGCAATATAAATACATAAAGTTTTTGACAGGTCGAAATAACAGTTAAACCGAAGAATGTATGCAGTTTAAATAAACAGATTTATTAGGAAGTTTAAAGCAAAATAAACTAAGTGACATAACAGGCTGCTTCGGTCTCTTAATGGTGTTGTTTTCATCATTATGAAAACCTACTTCCGCTGGTGTACATGAAGCTGGAGTCTAAACAATAAAGGTGGCCTGACAGAAAGCACATTGAATTCATGTTCTATTCTATTTAGTAAGTTACGAACTCATAAAGCGCTTCTCACAGTACAACCTAATCAGAGGCTTAATTGAACACATAGAAAAAGAAAAGGCTGAAGAGAACATGCAGAAACAGCAGTGCCCACAGATAAGACCCCAGCATGAGTTATACAGGAAGGGCATTCCACAGCAAAGGGCCAACAGAGGCATAGGCATGAATGATGCCGAGCTGTGGCAGTCCGAGATTGAGATACTAGAAGGTCATGACCTATCTGACAGGCAGTTTTAGAGGATGCATTAATCAGTTTTGTCTAGTGATGTACGTGGACACCTCTAGTGCTAAATGTGGAATATGCCTCGACAGTATGAAATGTTGGTTTAGTAAATACTGACAAGACAAATGTATTGCCTGTATCCTATTGGTCCCATGACAATGACGTTTCTCAGATATGTAGTAACTAAGTAACTTGCATATTAGAAAAGCGTTGAATAATAGACTATTGTAGTATTTCTCACTTGAGGTTATGGTGAATGGCAACACTGAGGCACAATGATCAGCATGGATGCATAATACATGAAAATCAGTCAAATAAATTAGGAAATAAGTAAAATGAGCAGTAGGACAGATGACACCTTGCATGGTCACCATACAGTTAAATTCAACTCCTGTAATAGACTGTAATCCTATGTTTATACTTTATACTAGGATATGTTATCATACCTCAGTGTGTCTGTTTGAATTAATAATAAACATGAATAGTATATTTATATAGTCTAATCTTATGCTGTGGTGCCAAATAAGCTTGGATTTCAAAACTTGGGAGCAAATGTTCTTTTGAAAGTCTAAGATGCGGGTGACTGTTAGCTACTCTGAGAGTTGCCACAATAAATACTAGTGTAACAACAAATAAACAGCTAGCCACAACTATTCTCGAAATCAAACAAATTTTACAACAAAAGTGCAACGTTTGAAAATGACAATCATACAAGTAAACAAATTAAAAAATTCACCTCAGTTAACTTATCCGAAACTGTAACAAATGAGTCACATGAGTAGATTGTTATGAACACTGCAGATACTCTGAAGTTTAAATAGCTGTAAATGGCATCTGCTCATTCTGAAGATCACTTTTTCAAAAGTCTTTAGTTGCATAAGCTTATTTGGTGCAAAGTAAATGCAAAAAACGAGATCTACTGAAATAGAAAGATCTACAGAACAACGACATTTAAAACTATTGGCAATCCACACAGGACACTTTTGAAACTATATATCTCCTTCAGGCTTGAATTAATCCCTCATAGGGGAGGGAGTCAGTCACTCGGATCCATTGAAAAGTTTGGAGCAAATGTTTTTATAACCGGATGCCCTTCCTGACCCCAACTGCAAGGTAGTGAGGGCATCAAGCTAATTTAAACGGGTGGCCAGGGCTCACCCTGTCACACAGCCGTCGTATGGCATCTGTGACTTTTATTGCAGGACATGTACAACCCACGTCCCACACCACACCCCGCTAACCCTGCCGCTTATTCGTCAGGATTTACCTGCTTATATCGCAGCTGACCTCTATTCACTTTTTAAAACTCTGTAGCTGGTGAAATCTAGCAATTCGTTCATCCATCCAGAGCATTTATATATAGCACCCCTCTGAGATCTCTGCTCAGAAATGCTGCTTAGCCATTACAGGTGAAAGATAACAGCTTCTAAATGTTGGTGAAAGGTGTTTGTGAACTTTGTGGTATCCTTAGGGTCAAGAGTCAGAGGAAGGTGATTCCAGATGGATGATGACTGAATCCACTGAGAAGGCACAATGTTGCAATGTCAAATTTTGTTCAATGGATCTTGAGGTTCACTTCAGATCATACAGT
Source organism: Bimastos eiseni (assembly GCA_959347315.1). NCBI lineage: Eukaryota > Metazoa > Annelida > Clitellata > Crassiclitellata > Lumbricidae > Bimastos > Bimastos eiseni. The sequence goes on from OY365821.1 coordinate 21,808,752, forward strand.
GAAGGGGTTGTGACCTCAATCAGGGCAACAAATGCCCCATAAACAGGCAAGTGCATCTCCCACCTGGTATCACTCGACCCAATTCTGGGTCTTCAATTCAGTGAAACATGCAGATAATGCAGCACATTGTGCATGCAATGTGAGACAATGTCATGGACTTAGAAGCTACACACTTGATCTGCCTAGTCTGCCCAAAAGACACAGTAGTTGTACACAGTAGTGCTTGTGCACTTTGCAGATCGATTATTATAGGAACAGTAATGTAATATAGCAGAATTAATGTTGAGAAATGAAGAAGAGAATTTAGGTAGATGTGGTTCTTAGTCCATTAACCAAGACATCTCTCTGAGTAACTGGTTTCAATCTTAACCTACACAGATATATTCCTCAGGTTGTAGACAAGTAGGCATAAGATATAAACAAACGTCTTCTAAACGAAGGCCAAACTCAACACGATTACAGCCTTTGCTCCTCACAAGTGGTTGGCTGTAAAGATTACAGAGCATATTTGTAATATGGGATAACTGGACATTTTTCAGATCAGTTATAGCTTATTTAAGATCTACATAGAACCAGTCAGACTCGTAGCCAGTGTTCTTGTCTAAACTGCAAACATAATCGCCATTAAACAACAGGATTGCATTTTTTTCTCTATGGCCTAAGAACAGGTTGGCCGTTTGGGTACCAGCAGGCCCGCTGAGGACAAACACCCAGGGCCCGGGGCCTGCAATTAACTTATGAAAATTATATGCAGTTAAACAAAGCTTATGATTTATGCCTCTTAAATATGATATTACTGACACTTAACTACAACAGTTTAAACTTCATGCATCTGTTTACCTTGCTTATCACTTCCGTCTAAGAGGCATCTTATCTTGCTTATCACTACCGTCTAAGAGGCATCTTATCTTGCTTATCACTTCCGTCTAAGAGGCATCTTATCTTGCTTATCACTTCCGTCTAAGAGGCATCTTATCTTGCTTATCACTTCCGTCTAAGAGGCATCTTATCTTGCTTATCACTTCCGTCTAAGAGGCATCTTATCACTTCCGTCTAAGAGGCATCTTATCTTGCTTATCACTTCCGTCTAAGAGGCAGCTTATCTTGCTTATCACTTCCGTCTAAGAGGCATCTTATCTTGCTTATCACTTCCGTCTAAGGGGTCCAGACTTTCTGTTGGCGTGTCCGGTTAACGATACTGAAACCTGGGTTTGACAACAGATTGTTAGCCAGAAGGGTTCATGAGTCTTTCTGAATATCTGTTTTCTCAGTGCTCTAAATCGTAAAGTTCAGCTTCGTAGGTATTAACTTGTCCAGATCTGGGCAAGACAACATTTCTGAAGCAAACGTTTGACCCGTTATGACACACTTAAGAGGCCACAATGGTGGGGCACAGAAAACTATTTAACACTTTAACGACAAAGGTGCAATAAAAGAACTGGGAGAACCAATGCAGCTTGTCGGCAAAGTGGTAAAACAAAGATGATGAAAGTAATTCTAAAATATTCAAGAAAATGGCTGTATGTGAAAGTTAAATGAGTTATAACAGTGAAACTCATTGATAAAATACTCGCACATCAAACAATTACATTTGGATGATCAGATGTGAGTAAAAGTCACTGCAGGTCTGTTTACTTAAATTTCTTAATTACACAAATAATAAACAGTAATTTTCCATGTTTGTCAAAATATAAACCTCTGTAAGAAATCAAACGGTTACAGAAATATAAACCAAGCTGCGCGATTTCTTGAGCCATCAGAAATGAAGAGGAATGCTTTAAGAGCAACGCTACTAAACAGTAAAAATCTGTCGGATATGTGAGGTGTGTCCTTCGAAAGCAGAGTTTACCACGTGTCAATTGATTGCGACTTTTCATGGATAGATTTGAGCACACTCTTACGTTTGTCTCTAAGCGACGACTGGCAGTGACGTTGCAAAACGGGCGACATAATGTCGAACTGTTCGATCAGAAAAACGCCGTGCTGCACAACTTGACTCATCTGCAAAACAATGACGTAGATACATTCATTCATTCATTACGAAGATTTATATAGCGACCATTCAAGGCTACTACTCATGAGCGCTCCCGACCCCAGCACTGTTGAAAAGAACGGTTTTAAGGCGAGTATAAAAGGAGTCTGAGTGGACCCTTGGTAAAAAGCGGGACCGCGTACCAGAGCGAGGGGCCATGAGAGGCCATTTCCCAAATGAGAAAGTATGTACTAATGCATACACGAAATTAACCAAACCTTGGTGGCAAACTGACCTCTTGAGGTAAGACTGGATGCAGTTGTTCCATGGAGGATGTCTTTAAGGTTGTTAGCGTCTTTGGACACGGCTCCATTATGACCTGAATCTCGTCTTTTTGCGGTGGTGGCTGATTTGTGATTTGCTGTTGGGCACTGAGAACGTCAACAAACTCTCGATCGCTCGTGTGATAGACCGGATCAGAGATTCGCCTCGGAGGGATCTCGCTGTTGTCGAGAGTCGCGGCTGCATCCGATGACGAACTGCGGATTCTTCTTGCGTGCAGCTCATCCTGTGTACACAAAAAGATGTTACATGATGAAATGTCACTGTTCAGGACAACGAAATGCATCCCATTCAGTTTGTACGTGTTCATCGTTAAAAGATTAAGGTGTGTCTTTTTGAGAATCAAAACCACTTCATATAAATTGATGAATGAGCACATTATAAAATATCCTAATAATAATAATATGCATTGAATGAATGGAATTGCAGATTGTCTCTTGTCATCACACAAGATAGTCTGTTGTAGTAATGGTATTATAAAGAACTTTAAAGCACTACTTAAGAGCTAAGTACAGGGGCACACGCTTATTCATGAGCACTGCATTCTGCCGAAGATGCCCAGTGAGTAGCCTAGTCTGGCTGACAAAATACTAGGACACACAGAGTTAGAGGATGCAAAGAGGCAGGTTTGGTTTAGGGTGAGAGACACTGGAAGGTAAGGGGGTGGAAGAGGGGAGACTCACTTGGAGTGGAAAGCCTGAGGGATGATAGGAAAGTGTCAGGCCGATCAGGTTGATGGTTGTGCAGAAATATTATTGTCTAGTATAATGACTGAGGAAAATGAATTAGTGTAACTTATTATTGGTGTTAAATGTGGACAAAAAAGATCCCTGATAGAAATAATTAGAAGTACTATACAGATACAGAGAAAGTATTACTAATTTTTTGTCTGCTTCGGAGCTGGCCCCCAACATTCTCTGGGTTGGTGGCGATATCGTTGATTTTGGATGCGTTAGTTTCTCCTGCAGTTCTATGAATGTCGTCGGTATATTGACATGGTTGTCTGGTTGACTGGCACTGTAGAGCTTCTTGCACGCCTCTTTGTACTTTTCCTGTGCTTCATGCAATCGAGTTAGCCACATTGCCTGCGATTATAAATCAACCACAGATGTCATTCTGTTTAGCAATCGAGCACCTATATAGCGCCCCTCTTCAAGATATCTACTCAGAGGCGTTAAATGTCATAGTGAACAATTTAAATATGCCTGTTAGCAAATCTATACTCAACAAGTTGAAAAGAGTCACCAGTGGTGGGCCCACGCACAAGCGTAGAACCAAACAATGGATTCCCATCGACAGCTGGCCAAACCTGGCGAGCATAACTAAATTGCCTGCTTCTTCCTTCAAATCTTCAAACAACTGTTCTTCAACTTTTTTCTCTCGACATAGAACATTTTCGTACCGTTAAATCTTCCAGAACATAACAAATTATGTTAGATACTTTTAAACAGTTCTTATCCGACGTCTTTACGCCAAAGTGTGACCAGCAATTGACTAAAAACGAATATACTTAATTATGTGCCTATAAATACTCTATGGGACAACAGGACTACAGAAATACAATACCAGGTGATCACACAAGAGTTTGACCTCATGACTGCAAAAAGTCAGAGAGAATACACGAATATTATCACATTTGTCAGAGCACCATGCAGTGTATGAGTATGCTGTAAATATTTTTACATGGCGACTGCTGACTGCATACGGTCTCGATCTAGTTCTCTATCTATGAGATCCTTCACCACTGTTGCCTGTTTTAATGGGCACCAGGCCACTTAGGGTCCTCATGTACGGGCAGCGCTAAAAGCCCAAGATTTAAATTTGTGTGGCACTGTGGCCAACTTGTTATAGCAGTCGGCCTGTAATGCTTAGTGTGCGAGTTCGACCCTCGTCTGAGGAGTCACTGCATAGGGACCTTGAACAAGTCCTTTGCACACAATTGCTCTGCAGTACAACTGCAGTTGCGTCGTCGATGCATGCACACTTCTGAGTAATAAATGTTGGAAGAAGGGCAATAACAAATTTCAGCTATTACTATTTTAACCAATGTAGCCAACTTGACCAGAGCTATGGCAATGATATCCTATAATACATCATCTCTACTTTTTATCTTTGCCTGACTTGTTCAGCCTCATAGACGGACATTAAGGCACTGCATAAAAATTCCTTTTCTAAAAGTAATCATATCAAGTATTTATATAATGTAACTTTAAGTCATCGGCACTCCCTAACTGGGTCAGTGTCTTCACTGATGCATAGGGCAGTCTTCTGGTGCTTACAGAATTGATCAGGGGTTAGGGAAGAACAGTTTGTCATAAGTGACTGAGGTAGCCAATTTCAGCTGGAGTGACCCACAGTGGCAAAAGTCCTTGACTGGGCCATTGAAGTACATGTCCATGTACAATACAATCTAAGCTCTATAATTGTATCTGGCATTCTCTCAGCGTCTTTTGCTTACCTTAAAACCTACTTCTTCTCGTGGAGCCTCGCGCACTGGCAGCGCTTCTGAACGGTTCACCCTACTAGAGCACTTTATAAATACTTAAATACAATACAATCTAAGCATTGGCAATCAATCAATCCCAACCTTTGTTCCTTCGGTCGGAGCTTCCAGCGTGTAGACTGCGATGATCTGCTGGAACTGATTGAACTGAACGAGAACGAACGCATTCTTGAGACCGTTTGTGGAAGAAACGCAACCGAAGAGAAGGTTTGACCTCTGAGGGCAGACATCGTCGACGAAGTGAGGCAGACACCAATCGCTGTTGCCATCGCTGTCAGGAGACAACTGAACGACTTCACTGCTGCACTCAACGTAATCCAGCAAAACCCCTGCAAACGAAAACAATCCTGAGCAATGTTACCTCTAATTTTTTGGGTATAGTGTGTGCGAAGAATTTTGTGTTTGAAACAGTTTATAAATGGTTGACACTTTTGTGCACAGGTTCAAGCTGAATGCAATTAAGGATGTCAACGGGTACCCGGTTAACCGCCCGAGGCTGACTACCCGGGTAATGAAATTGGCTTTCGGGTACCCGAAATTCCACGGGTCGACGGATACCCGGGCGTGATTTCAAACTTTTTTGACAGGCTTTAATAGTCTAAGAAAAGTCCGTTGTCTAAAGGTAAATAAGGGTATTCATGTATCGGATAAGGAACCAAAGTTTCTGGAGTAAGGTCGGCCACAGCCAGCTAGGATACTTAATTTACATATTTACTCTCATGACAATTTCTCAGAACTACCTCAGACCGAAAGACTAACTGAATAGCATAGTAGTAGTAGTAATAGTAGATATCTGTACTGTATAAAAGGAAAATGAACCTGCAGTGTCAGGTCTGACATCATGAACTGTGACTCGGTCAAGAGCAATCGGCTGCCGGTGAACGACAAACACAGCGCCATCTGTCTGCACTTTGGGTTGCATGTATGGACTCGTGTCTGATGGATTGGGATTCGACTTCTACAGATCCAATCAGTTACAGACATTTCAGGCGAAGGAGATCAGAGAAGATTACTAGCCGTCAGATGTGATGCAGACCTTACAACATGAACTTTTCTACAGAATTAAGGTGGTCTAGGAGAACAACATAAGACCTTATGTACATACAACTGAACATGTTAGAATACAATGCAATAATACAATACAACTGTAATCTGATATTGCCCTTCTTACAATTAGTTCAGAAGTGCACATATACCTTAATGGCACATTTGCAGTTATATTGCAGAGCAATTGTGAGCGAAGGACCTGCTCAAGGTTCCTACACAGTAACTCCTCGGATTAGGATCAAACCCGTGCTCTCCGCTTTACTTGCCGACCGCTCTAACCAATCAGCCACCGATAGTCTGAATGCTGATGAGAGGCCTTCAAGTGAGGCTTTATAGACCTTTGGCTACAATACATTTAAATTGGTCTACAAAGTAATGGTGTATTTGTTCATCAGGTGCTCTTGTTGCCCATATTTCACTGAAAGATGACGACCTGTGGTTGTTAAAAATTTCAACTGAAATGCTACAGCAGTCAACTATGAGCATACAGCCTCTCCAGTTGCAAATGTCGTGCTAGGGAAGTCAAAGACAAAACATGACAGTGACAATTTATATCTGAAGTCTCAAGATATCTCAAACAGCGTGCAAACAAACCTTTCTTGGGGGTTTCTTGATTCTTGTTAGTAAAATGATATCATCGAAAAGAAACATGTACATGTCGATACACTTCGAAATTTCTGGGAAAAACAAGAAATAGTTCAAGTTAAAAATGCTTCAGACAATTTATTCTCTATGTTACAAAACTATTATTTATCTACACAACTGAAAAATGAGTCCATCCTTAACGTTCACCTTAAAGATGATTCACAATTCGTAAATTGCAAAATGGAATTACACGCTACCAATTCTCACATACTCCTACTACAATGCGAATTTTTTTCTTTCAGTTAGCATAACAATTAAAAGTGAGATATCCTAACTAACTTCACGCCAAGCCAGAGAACTTGAACAGAGACAGAAATCAAACATCATCCAAATGAACCACTTAAAATGCAACCATGAATAATGCATAGGAGTTTTTGTTTAACTCTGTAAGACAATAATTATTACACTAGTAGATAATTCCAAATTTAAAATAAATTCAGTTTATTCTAAACCTAGTCTGACAGTGTTTTGCAGCAGTGCAGTCTGTCTGTATGTATCTAATCCATATAAGTATCATTAGCAGATCATGGGTCTCAAGTTTGGTCTCATTTGGTACTCAATGGTCATTTGAAGTTTAATGAACATGAGATAGTGGCTCATTGCAGTAATAAGTTGGCTGATATCCCAAGAACAAGCCTTGCAACCAAGACCTTGCACGCAACTTAACTTAACATATATATGATTGTCACCAGGTAACCATTGTTGTTCTGCCATCTGATAATTAATGGCCCAGCGCATTTATACGAGAAAATGACCATCATCAACCTAAGAGAGTAACGGATCCTTCGTAGAGCAGATGACGATTCGATGTTGTCAGCAATCGTTCACAAGGCTGTCGACTCAGCGTGGAACGTAAAAACTACAGAGAACACAGAAAAGCAAGCTACGATACGAAGGTTAGACCAAAAACTTAGCTCTCTATACAATACATCAGAGGTTTAATAACTCTATTAAACATCTCTATCAGCAATAGAGTTAGACGTCAGGTTCCACATGACAAAAGAACAGCTTCATATTTTTGCTTCCTCAATCACAAATTATATCAGTGACCTGTTGATTTTATGTAGTACATTCAGGATTTCTGAAGCCTTAGCACAGCTGAAAGTCTGACTTAGTAGTCACTGCGGTTACAGGAAAAAGTCAAGTCAAGACTCAAAATTGCACTTGACAAGAATCTGTCACACGCAAATGCTGCATACGTGGCTGTTCTAAACATATGTAACTCATGGTAGCTTGAAAATGCAAATAAACCATAACATGTCAGAAAACAAAGTACCTACAAGGTCTGTTGGTATTGCAAAAACTACCTTGTGGTATAGGCTAACTGAATTGTAAAAAGTCGCAGTTGATAAAATTGCAAGGCTCATTTGCAATTGGTAAAATTTTAAGGTTTTGTTGTTACTTCCATACCCTTAGTTCACATACAAATTGACCTTATTAAAGAGATATAGTTCATTGATATCATAGCATACACAGTTGCAACATAAATTGACAATGTTCAGATGGCATGTATGGGTATCCAAGATGCTTAATTGCCATAGTCACGGCTGCAGAGAATAGGCATTTATAAAATAGGAGAATATTACAATTACAGATGTATACCCACTTACATACACACCAACCCCCCATGTTCACACCCTCCCATTTTTAACACACACTCATGCACGCATACGCATGCAAGAGAATATTCTGCTATGGCGGTCAAATACTACAAACACAGTTGCCAGTTGCTTTAGAGTCAAGAAATGTTAGGAAGTTCATCTCATTCTGAGCAGCCGTTGATTTGCTTACTTCCGGAATGAAAGCCCTCGGTTCAAGTTCAGTGATTGGTCGCCAAACGATCTGCTGCTGGATCTCTTGCACTCTCTCGTAATTTTTTAGCCACCTCATCTTCGCCTCAAGATTCTCTGCAACAAGAAGAAATTCTCCAGATACCACAAGAACAACGTCCAAAGGAAAGAAGTTTCTGTCACTAGAATAAGCCTTGAGATAGTCTCTTGGCACAATGCTCATCCCGCTATTCTTAGAGCAGATTTTGAACAGTGCTGTATAAATGTATCTATTCAAGCAAACAGCTGTGCACCCACATCAATACATACACAACATGTGGGGAAATACAGAACTAATCATGTTGCATTGTGGAAGATTGGGATGAGAAACAACAAGATCAAGTATGGCATGGGGAACAACAAGATCAAGTATTACACGACTTTTAAGGGGAACCACAGGCAATTAGGTAAGCACTCCAGGTCAATTTGTAGCAGTTCAAACACAGACTATACGTCTTCTGACTATACGTCTATACGTCTTCTGAACCACTTAAAACCCTTGTTATGTCATGTTATGCTAATTTCTTTACTGCCTGCTTAATTCTGGACTCACGTAAAGATGTTTCGAGCTTCTGAAGGGATTCGGTGAGCGTGTGTTGTTCTGACGTATCCTCAGTGTATTTGCGGATGTTGTTGAGGAGCAGAGGGACCTTCGTACAATGTTGCATTGGAGAAATGAGAAGATCATTCAGCTGAAGACGGTGACAACGCTCGTCTTGACAACACCACTGAAACAACAACAACAACAATACTATGACAACATCTGCTAAAACAACACCAACACTATGACAACACCACTGAAACAACACCAACACTAATACTACAATCGCAGAAACTATATGCACCATACAAGATGTTTACACTTAATAACAGACAGTAGACGTGTCTCTAGAGCGTAATCGTAATCTCCAAACCTCTAAAGCGCCACTCAGAAGGCAAGCACATGGCACCAGTGTATTCACAAGGGGTTATCCACAGAGTAATTCAAAGAAGGTTCAGGCCAGGTCGACTTCTGACTAATTAATCATATGGGTCAGTTAACCCATTCACAATCAAACTGTGTACCTATACCTGTGTACAATTAGTTCACTTCACCATCTCTCGTCAACTGACAAAACTGCAAACAAATGTAAAAATCTAAATTGTTCTTCTTACAGGTCAATAAAAATTAGGTCACAAGAGATAGATGGTAACTGTATATACAATATACAACACAACTATATTATTTTTTATGTTGCCCTTCTTCCAAAATTCAGAAGTGCACACAACCATATGCCAGAACATCGTTGGCACTGAGCAATCGTGAGTGAAGGACTTGCTCAAGGTTCCTACACAAATGACGGTCTCGGACAAGGCTCAGACCCATACTTTCCGTGAACAGGCCGAGGACTTTATCCAATTGGCCACAATCTCTCATCAATTGCTAAAACTACAAGTCTAGACTCTAGAAGTCTAGACTCTAGAAGTCTAGACTCTAGAAGTCTAGACTCTAGAAGTCTAGATTCTAGAAGTCTAGACTCTAGAAGACAAATGTTTTGAACAGTGATCACTGTCGCAGCGACAGCGATCATTGTTCAAAACGTTTTCCTCATCCAAAGCAAGGAAAAGAAAGTTTCTTCAAACTTCCTTCAGCACAAGGGGACCTTGAATGGATTGACACCCATTCAGACATTTCTCTTCTTTTATTATATTAATGGGTACATTCACAGTTACTTTGTTCTACTAATAATTTCACCTAACTTTATTCAACGATGATTTCACTAATTTTGGGTCAGCAGTGCCACTGATGAGTGTATTCTTGAAATAATGCTCTTTAAAGTTCAGATAACAGATATTAGAATCTCTGCCACTTCATATGTTCCAGTATAAGCAGACTATGATCATAATTACACAAGTTGAATAGAAGTAACCTAGATCAGCCGTTGCTGGAAAGTACGTTGTCCCTAGTACATGTCTAGTCTTCGGCCAGCGGTCATTCACTGTTGCCGGTCCCTCCATCTGGAACTCTCTACCTCCTCATGTTCGCAACTCTCTCAATCTTTCAGTCTTTTGCTCAAACCTGAAAACCTACCTCCGGCTCTTAATGGTTGCCTGGCTTCAAGGTGCACTTCTGAACTTTCTGTAAGGAGTGCATTATCAAATTACAGTTGTATTGTATTATTACTGTATATGTAAATCTCATTTCAGATACTGAAAGATCGATTCATCAGTTACCTTTTCGAATTCACAGAATTCTTCATTCTTTCGAAGTTGTTCTAGGTAGGTCATGGCCTTGGCATAGTTGAGACAATAGTCATGATACACTTCACCATCTCTCGTCAACTGACAAAACTGCAAACGAATGTAAAAAGCTATTACCACACACATTACTCAGTGAGTACATTAACAGTTGAAAGTAGCTGTAAAACAACATAAAATACATCACATCAAGAAAAATGTGAAATTCAGAAACCCTCATTGGTACAGCTGAAGAAAATGTAAGGTTCTGATTAAGCACTCATACCCCATCTGCAAAATGAATTTAAGGACTGTTACATTTAATACAGCACTTCCACTTACACTGTTTAAAGTAAACTGCCTCGAAATACATTTTTAAATAATTGGGTGATCCTGTTAGGATGATGTCCTAAGTCTTGCTGTTTACCTTCTTTCAACTATAACCACAATTTGAAGATCGTACCATAACTTGACTATTGCAAGGCTTCAAGAAAGGAATCAATTACTCAACAAATCAATTAATTGCCATTAAGAAATTTATCTTTATCACTAGCTCCAATTCTTTAAAGAAATCCAGGAGACTGGCTCACCCGTTTAAGTCCCTTGATCAGAACTTCTGTGCGACCAAAATCTTTTGCCTTCTGGTCTTTGAGCAGAAGGTTTACAAAGTCTCGACTAAATGTGTAACTGACCTGGTAGATAATCAAAAAAAAACATTCACAAGGAGTATTTGCTACTATTACAATCATAATTATAGTTATACTGATAATTGTAAACTGAACACTTGCATAGCATCAACAAAAACGAAGTCATGTGAACTAGGTACTTAATCAAAACAAAAACGACAGACATGGAGGCGCATGCCCATGACAAAGGTAAATCACACTTCTTACAAGGTCACTCAGCTCAGCTTGATCCCGCAAGTCACTTAGATTCTGAACCAACGCATACATCAGGGTCCGATTTGTCCCCATGCAGGTAGTCATGATCCGAGGATGTGCTTTCGGTTAGTTTAGATACGAATGACAGACTGGAGATTAGTCAGTTGTTAGAGATGATTTCTCTATCGACCGATGGGTTTTTATTGAGGATAAGAGTGACTAGAAACTGTTTGAAGGGTAGGGGGAAGTTGCAAGTAGATAAAGAGAGGTTGATTATTTTGGTAATGATGGCAACAAGGGTAGTCTTTGAGTAAAGAAGTTTGGTATATGGTACGTTCGCACTGCTTGTTGGAACAGTGAGTAGCACAGGCTAGGAGATATTTCAGTCTCTGATGATGTTGGATGGAATGCAGATACTTTAAATTCCTCCAGCCCTATTGCTTTTTATTTATCCAGTGGCTGCCAGTATCTCCTCTTTCAGCACATCCGGTCCCATATAATCCTGGCTCGGCTCTGCTTCTTCTTTATAGTCACCTCTGTTATCTTTGACCTTATATAGTTCCTCTACACACTCCGTCCATCACCTTCCTCAGGGTCTTGCAATAGCTCTCTGTTCCGTTCTTTAATTGCAGTGTCTTTATTTCCACCTTGTTCCCTTGTTAATGTTTTAATCTTTTCATATACCAGGTGATGTCTTCCATGTCTGCATGCAGTTTCTCTAGATCATCACTTTGTTCTTCAAACCATTGCTCCTTGCCTTTTCTGTTGTTTTTCCTAGTTGGTTGTTCGATGTTCATTCATCCATGTTAACTCTTTGCCTCCTCTGTGCTTTGATGTTTCCATTTTTGTCTCAATTCCATCTCTTGTAGCAACCATGTCACTGTCCAGGGTTTGCTAGGAGCTGCTCCCATCTGGAATCCTGCCGTCCAAACTGTCGTTTTCACAATCTCCTTTAGCCTATTCCATTTTTCCTCTGTTGTCATCAATTCCATTTTCCACCAAATATTCTTCTACCTTATCTGACTGTTCCTTGCTCTCGTTTTCAGTTTCCTCAATCCAATCTATTCATCACTGCTTTCTCCTCCCGATAAATTAAATTTTAGTCATAGGTCCACTGTCATTGCCTCGAGATTAAGGGCCATGTTTGTGCCAGCACCTGACAGCAGTGTGGAGATATCCAGATGTTTGAAGGCCAGTGAGAGGTGGTGAGTTTTGAGGCGTTTTTGAAAGCAATTCAAGCACCAGATAAGCATTGATAGTGAATTCCATTTCCTGGAGACATCAACACAGCATGCACAATAGGAGCCCATGGCTGACAAATCCAAGGCTCAACCAAAGATCCATAACAGAAGATCTCAGAATGCGGGTTGGGAAGTACGCAAAACCTAGTGGTTGAAGGCAAGAGTGCAAAACCTTCTAGGCAATGTGTTGAGCAGCAAAGAAGAATAACTCAACTCTGGGTATGAAGAACAATAGTAACCAGAGACAAGGATAAAAACCTGAGGTTGTATAAATCACTGGTTAGGCCGCAGTTGGAAACTTGGAATACTGCATCCTGGTGTGGAGTCCATTTCTTAAACAAGACATAGAGAAGCTTGAGAAAGTGCAAAGAAGAGCTACAAAAATGATTTGAGGCTATACAGATTGAGCTATGAAGAAAGGTTGAATAGGTGTGGATTAACAACATTGGAGAAGAGGAAGAACAGAGGAGACCTGATTGTAGCCTACAAGATTATTACAGGAAAGGAGGCAGTGCAGTTGGAGAGGTTTTTTTCAATTTGCACCGAATATAAAGTAATTCGGAGACAGAGGTATAAAATGTTTAAGAAACAGAAGGGAACATTAGGGCAGAATTCTTCAGTGGAAGAGTTGTAGACTTGTGGAATGGTTTAGATGATAGTACTGTCTCAGTGGACACCGACACAGTTTGAAGAGGAAACTTGGCAAATTGGGTTATTAAACATGTCCAGGTCAAATTATAGTGGTTTTAACACAGACTATACGTCTTCTGAAAAACGTTAAGTCCTGACCAGTTTGCTTTATTTGTCTATAGCAACGACCATATAATTATTGCCTTGACCCATCCATCTCTGCTGTAAGATATACATCTATTGATCTGTCAACGTTCTGTGTAATTCCTCAAAACGGCACCTGTCTTATTCCTGTTGGGGAGATAAAGACCCTGGTCCTAGGTCTATACAAGGCAAAAGTTGAGCGATCAGCGACCTTGCCACTTTTAATCGAAGAATGGGTCGCCGTACCCACAGGGTAACCCTAAACAGCATCTCAAAGAGGGCAATATCACCTGCAACCATTAGATAAAAGCTTAGCCTCACTCTTCAAAATATCTTCACATCTCAACTGCCAGCAACATTCAGCATCAAAATCTACTTCTCTATCCCAGTATCTATAAATGTCTACTTAGCCCGTTATCTCATTGAATCTGACTGTATTCATAATTAATCGGCATAAATATTAGAATAATTGTCATTGAGCGATCAGCATGAAGATGCGCCTATGGTCCATGACACTAATCATCATTCCATCATCATTAAAATCATTGTAATCATTGGCAATCATCGCCATAATTATAGTAACTATCGTAATCATCATATCACCGTGACACTGTCACATATCATCAGCATCACCACCACCACCTGGTCAGTGCTGAGAGGAAGAGAGATTCTTACGTAGCATAGCTCGTCAAGATTTCCAAATAAATCCTGAGGTTCAGCAAACATCAGATGTCCCTCGACTTGCACCTTTTTCATCGGTTCCATGAAGCACTAACAATTCGAACAACACGAAATGATTATAACTAAAGCTAATCAAGAAATAAAAACCAACTGCTACGAAATGACATATAAAGTAAAGCATTCATTTGTTCATTCGCTCATTTCTGATGAAGATTTATACAGCATTCCTTCAAGAATACCACTTAGGAGGGTTCCCGACCCCAGCACAGTTGAAAAGAACAGTTTTAAAGTGAGTATAAAAAGAGTCTGAGTGGATCCTGGGTGACAAGTGCAATGCCAACGGGAACGTGTTCCTGAGAGAGAGACCAGCCACTGCTCAGCTGGCGGAGATTCTGGGAGTTCCCCAAACATTACTGCTACTGCTACTTCCCTTACCACAACTACTACTTCTACTATTGCAACAACAACTAATAATAATTAGTATTTATGAAGTCGCTGAAAGACCTAACACATGCTATGTGATAATGCAGTTTCACTAACAGCAGACACATATTAGTATTATATTGTATTTAAGCATTTATAGAGCATCTCTAGCATGGTTAACCATTCAGAAGTCTTCCAGTGCGCAAGTCCCCATGAGAAGAAGTAGGTTTTGAGAAACATGAAGGAGGATGAGAGAATTTTGCCAGATAGAATATAGCCTCCAAGTTTACAGACAGCGCTCGAGAATAAGCTGGTGCCCTGCGCTTAGCTTTCAAGTGGTGCTTTAGAAATTTGGAGATTACGATTACAATTAAAGACATGACTTTGTATCAATGAGGTTGACTGAGTATCAATTAAATGCTGGAACCATGTATACCATACAGTGCTTGGATCTCAGCTATCAGTAAGAGTATTTATTGTAGGTGCAGGCAGTATAGATAGACTTCACATAAACTAGAGTCATTGCCATGTTTATATTTATTAACCAGTGGTAATAGTCTACTTGATATGCTGTTGTTGATATACAGCTATAGATACAAGCTTAATTCAGTACATGCAGTTAACGACTTCATTTGTCATGTTTACAGTGCCAACGACTTTAGTAGAGTGTTGCACCATCTGAGCTTTGGTTAGAGTTCTTCGTTTGCTTCTGCTATGTTTGTGCCTTGTATATTTCTTCGCTTTTTAAAAGACCTATATTCTGCCATACGTGAAATGAAGGAGATTTTTAATATTGACTTGAGCCACACATATATTTCTTCATAAAAATCATGATCAAAGGGATAAAACACAAGGTCGTCCATACATTTCTTTGCATTACACTCGGCATTGTTTACCATCTCACAATGTTTTATGGTGTTAAAAAACTCATTATAGTTTTCATACATGATTAAATTGACGTGATGCAACATTGATAGTATCAACAATAATAGCAACAACTTTATAGGCACCATAACAGAAACATAGCACTTGCCGTTACAAGGGTGCCTTAATACATGTAGTAGTATCTATCCAAAGTGTTGGAATGTGACTATTATAGTCTGATGTTAGAGATGAATTATTGAAGAAAAAGCATTAAATTAGATCGACACATGACAAATTTGCAATTCTTAAATGACAAAGAGGTAATTAGCGAAACAGAAGGAAAGATATCTGTATTATCCACGCTTTAAGAAACACATCGGAGAAGGGAAGAAGAAGAAGAAGACAGACTCAATCAGATCCAGAACAGAGACAGAAAGTGCAGGAGTTTTCTTCACAGAACGGGCCATTGAAGAAAGTCACAAAGACGTCATTGTAGGATAATTGCCCATCGCCTCTTTCGCAGGTCACCTGGCTCAGTCAATTTGCATGGGCTTCTCAGTCATATGCGCCTACCTCGCCCTCTGTTGTCCACCTCGCGGTGACAGTGATAAGCTTTCAACTAACAACTTTCGGATGGTTTGGGGCACATTGGTAAGGCGTTTGTTGACACAAATTGCCGATGCACCTGTTAGTTGTTGATCAGAAACCTTCAGCTGGCTTAGCACACTTCATCACGCACTAGACAACTTGCGGATGGTGCCATTATTAGTTGGTGTGTGTCGGTCCTGGAACTGTGAATTCTGTTGAGTGATGGAGAAACCCCTTATGGTCCAAAAGAAGCGAGGTTTCTCGTTACCAATCAATCACAGGTGCCATCAGATCCGGAAGACACGTCGTCAGCAAATGGAAATGTCTCTGGCAGGCCGTGTATGACGAGGTCGTCGGCTGGAGACTATGTCCCAGCCTTTCCAAAAACACCTCCAAGAAACTCTGGTTTGCGACCTTAGTCACTTTACCTTCTTCTCCTCCTCCTCCTTCTCATATGGCTGAAGTTTAGCATTTGCAATGTTTCTTGCCATTATCTCAGCAGCACTATCAATCATGGCTATCCATGTGGGGAAAAATTGTGGTAAAAGCAATTAATTAGAAGATAGAAGTTTTGATGACAGTTCGTTAACTGGAGCCTCAATTGCACGGTCAAATATTGCTCGTTCATATAAATTTTTTCAGTCTTTGTTCCAGATTTGACTTCCTTTCTTGGCATAATTTTCAGGCTGAGCGTCAATATAAAACTTTGAAATAACCATAACTTGATACCTTAAGTCGCGACTTTATGAAAACAATTATCGTTAACTGACATATACTTCCATACATGTATCGTGAAACTCGCACTGTTAGGGTTATTGAATTTTTACAGCAGCATGAAGAATATAAATACAGCAAATCATCTAAAGAAGCAGGCAAGTGAAAGAAAAAAAATCAAATGAATGGATAAATCGGTTGCATATATAGTACTTGAACACATAATTATTGACAAATTTACAACCAGAAATCTGGTTTTCAATGGTCATGTCATTTTTCATTTTCTAATTGACAGAAGCTGTAAAACCGCATCATGGAGAAATGGCTAAAATTGAGACTAAATAAAAAGAATCTAACAAAAAATATATAATCACACCACAGCATGAGTTTACTTGCAAGTCAAAATTGAGCATATATTGTGTTTCTTTCGACTGTTTTATCTACTCACCCTTTCTGACCAGTTTCTTATTACAATAATGCAAACACGCAGAACAAGAGGAAAGCAACAGCAAGCCTTGTGGACGTAGCCAACATAAATGCTCAAGAACAAGAACCTATAAAGGGAAGGTCAATGGCCAATCTTTCCTTTACATCATGAGATGGCAAATCCAGATTGTGAAACCAGAGAAGACAGATTCAGTGAATTTGCTATCTACATTATAACTGATAAATTATGATGACGAAATGAAAACGGTTTTTAAGGAATTCAAATAAAAAACCCATCCCCTTGCCAAGAGTAATAAGGCTCAAAACAGTCGCATGAAGAGAATAAATGGTTGCTCATCTGCTGTTGCTTGTTGTTCATGCCAAAATATTCTTCATGGAGAGTCCCCAGATATATACATATATATATATACATATATATCTCTACCAAACCCCTCTTATTATATATATCTACATAAATATATATATATATATATAAAGCTGCAAGAGTATTTTGATCAACCAGTTGTTGTCTAATGTGTTTGCATACAGTTTTGATTCCTACTGTATATAATAACTAACTACTCAAGTTTCGTACTACTTGCTAGTGTATTTATACCTAGTCTGCTGAAACTACTCATCAAATGGAAGGGTGACCCTTCTTATAGGACTTGTGTCCCTTAAGGGTTTCTATCTGTCCCTATTGATCCCAAGCAAGTTGTCAATAGTGCATTTTGCGAGTGTTATTTAGGATCAACAAAAAACACTTGGTTATGGTCATATATTCATAGTATTACATACACGCATCTGCATGCATATAAATATATATAAACTGTGGTCAATATCTTAAATGAGCAGTTGCTTTAATATGTTGCCTTATTCCACAAGTTTTCATTGTTTTCATTAATTCGTGGCAACACGATATTATTTATATCATGCTAATTACTATTAAGTAGAATATAACAAGTCCCGAATTGTTCCATACATGAGATATAAAATGACCAGACAGTTTGGCAGGTTACTGAATTGCTCTAACTTTCTCAATCATCCATTGACCATTGACAATAGGGACATGCAAACTGTATGGATTGAAAGTTTTAGACATTGTATCGCATACTATATTTCGTCTGAGAAATTCATCCATGAGTACTTACTGTATAGATTTATGACTAGATATATCTATCCAGATGATAAACTGTTTCATTCGGTCAAGCTCTGTCAACATCTTTGTCCAATTCTCTTCGCATGACATTTCTTAATTGCAATGCTTCGTCACAGCTCATAGTGGTTAAATTCTGTCACTCACTTCTAAGGGGAAGCATGACATACAGCCTAGTGGTTATGGTGTAGGCCAGTCAATCCAGAGGTCAGACTTTCAAATCCCCTACCAAGGGGGAAATTATGCTCAGAAGTATCAACTTCTTCACTCCTAGCCAAATAATTCTGCCATAACTCAGCCATGCCACTACAAGGTCGCATAAATCTCATGAGTAAACAGACCAAGTAATGTTGGTAGGAAGATGAGATGCGGATCGCTAACGCTTCAAACCAAGGAATTGCTCTTCTTCTTTATTCGATTAATAGATAAATTTCGCAAGCTCTGGTAAAACTGTAACAAAATCCAAGTTATTTGGTCATTCAATTGTTTTTGTATGTGTATAAATTTGTGATGCTTCTTCAAACCTCTTTGCTGGTGTGTCGTAAATTTAGGCTAATTTTGCTTCCGTCTTTTGACAGTTCATTCAAGTTCTGGAGAATCTCGAACAAATTCTTTTCGCTCTCGATAGTCTTACCAATGAGTCATCTGAAACAACTGTATATGACTGGATATTCTAACTGACAGTAATCTCCTTAACTGGACTTTACAGCCAGGTCAGGGTCCTTGAAGGGTGAGATCGCCCACCCTCCTCTACCCATCTCGAGACTTCTTGTGAAAATAAGAAAAGAAATTGAACACAGGAAGCTAGGCAGATTTACTACCAGCTGTTCAGTCCAATGGCTTTTATGAACACCTCATTCTGACTATGGAATGCACATAGTTCCAGGAATCCTCCCCATCTGCCATGGCCACTAACTGCTCATGTCAAAACCTGTTGCTAAGCTATGGACTGAAGTCGTTAACCACAAGAAGTCATACTGCCACCAATAGGCTATCAACTGCTATCAACCTTAATTCTTATAGTTTTAATCACTGTTTCGAGTTTTGATTGGACAAAGACATCATCAGGCTTTGGACAGCAACAACTCTTGCTAAGGATCGAGTCACTGTGCAAAAGAGTAAAAAAAATGATCAACGGTCTAAATATCACTCAATGCCTAACACAAGGAATATACCTTCATGACATTATCACATTGAATCCCTAAGAAAGCAACTGTGCCTAGTAGTGTAGTGGCTAGAGCGCTCGACTGACAATCTAGGGGCCGGGGGTCGAGGGGTCATGGTTCAAGATTACTGCTCCACCAGCACCACTAGCCAACATAGATACAACAAATGCACTGACCAGACACCAGGTGAGAAGGTGAGGTGCGAGGGAGATGACTGGCCACCTCTTCTCCTCATACACAGAGGCTTAGAAAATGTAGTTGCCATCACTGGACTGTTTCAGGGCTAGCTAAAGAATTGCTCCATCCATTTTGTCATCAGACGACTGAGTCAGAAACGCGACGACTTTTCCAAATAAACATCACAACAGAATGACAACCGAAACTTTCAATTCCACACTGAGCACCACGAAGCAAACCACAAACCGCCTGTCAAATGATGGCACTCCCATGCCCCACACGCTGCTGTTTTTTTCCAGTTCTCCCTATATAATATATTCCATCAATAGCTCGAAAGGTAGAAGAGAAAAACGAGGGGCTGATGCTATTCCACACGCCCTACGGGCTTATCCTATGATTGACATAATACAGTTTGCTGCCACTTTTCCGTAATGGCATCAGTGGGCAACGAGGCAGACAACTCACTCTCGCGGGCAGAACGGCATTCCAAATGGGAACGAGATTCGCAAGAAAGGGAATCCGAGTTCATCTGAAAATTAAATGGAATGCGGAAAGTACGGGAAGCAACGAAATGAGTACAGATACGATGCAGTATAATACGTAATGTAACAATGCACTGGTGCAGATGCATTTAAGGCCAGTTGAGAAATCCTCTCAGCTCGTTTATAATTGCAACCGTACCATATTTACTGCATGAACAACTGTAAATATAATACATTACGATTGTTACAACTTGTGATGCACTACAAACACCTGTAATTGTAACTACCGTTGTAATTGCTATTGTAACTGCTATTGTAACTGTAATTGTAAATGTAGTTGTAACCTTAATAATAATGTGTGGCCATGGCTGTTAAGTACTCATCTGTCCAACTGGTTAACAAGAACATTAAAAAGCAAGAATTAAAAATCATTAAGCTAAAAATTCTGCAGTGTTTTGCCACAATACTTTGTACTGGATGAACCAAACTAAATTTCTTTAAAAACATTACAAGTAGGCAGTACTGTGCAACGCATCCTTAAATTAGGTTAATTCATTCAATCGTTCATACCGAGCATTTATATAGCACACCTAGAAGCATTAGCGTCGCCACAGAGGGCAAGAGGATCAGCTGCACTCCCATCCCAGCGTGGGCTGGGTCTTGGGATTTGTGCAAATCTGCGTTATTTTTATGTGGTATTCCCTACATGATTTATAATTTGATATTTCACAATTAAGGTCCTCTGCATATAATGTAGTCAAACTTTGTGACAAATCAAGATCATTTAGGTACTTTTATTTCGAAATTATGGTTGAAAAATGTGTGGTATATAAGAACCCAAAATGTACTTCTTTGGGCATCAAATGCAAAAAACTGTGCAGGCTTCTGGGGCTCTGCCCCAGACCCCAATAGAGAAATCTCTTAATCGTTAGGGCTTTTTGCTCCCCCTCCAAGTTCTGGTAAAGCCACTGTATACACCACATATTTTGCAAAAAACCCTACACAGAAATGCATTTTCCAGATGAAGCTGGGTTGCACGGCTAATTTCACTTTAAAACTTAACTTCATCTCGCTTTTAATAAATAATCTGACTGGCTTGCAGTTGACGTCTAGAAAGACACTGCAATTTCCAATGCTTCGACAGTAAACCCTCAAACGTCTAAACGCCTTTTGTTGTTTAAATTCTCAGCTTCCTTGCATGTAATGTATGCACATTTTGTCCATACATTTCGGTACCTTTATTTAGAAAGAATGGTTTAAGAATGTGAGGTAAGCAAAAGCCCAAAATCCACTACATTTGGCATCAAATGCTCAAAATTTCGCAGGGGAGCTTACGACGCTTCCCCATATCCCCTAGTCGTTAGGCACATTTTTCCCCCAACCTCGAAGCTCTGGTGACGCCACTGCCTACAAGAACCTGTTCAGGAGCGCTCCCAGCCCAGCCACAACTAAAGTAAAAACTTCAGCGACTTGCAAAACCCTGCCGAGTGTAACTACAAGTAAAGATCATAGTTTAAGTGGGAGGTCATTCAAGACAGAAGGACCTACAAAAGAAAAGACACAGCACTGCCTGATAGTCAAATGACTTCGTGGAACTAGAAGCTCACCCCTCGTCGCAGAGCGAAGCACCTGACATGCTGCAACGTCGGACACTGGGTGGCACAGATCATGCATGGTAGGAGGGGCACAACCAAGAACGTACTGCAAAAACCAGAGCAGTAATGCGGTATGAAATCCGTTTGGCCTAAGTAACTCTTACACTGCAATTCTAAAGAGTGAATTGTGTGGTCGATACGTACATGCTTCAAGACCATCAGGTGGTCAATGAGAAAGACACTCTCGCTTCGAAACAGTTCCCAGACGGCTTCACGTCGTTTTCGCTCAATCTCGGGTGTTTCCACCTTGATGGTCGTTCCCTCATCATCATCGTCATGGCGACAGCGAAGCAGATCCATCCAGTGAGCATCCTGTCCAAAATTAATTAAACAATGACAAGGATTGATGACGGGACTCTCTTAACCAAGAGTGCGACATTAAGACCATCTTAAAATTAATCAAACAGTTCCTGTGACAAGGATTGAACGAAGATTGCACCATTAAGAGCAACATGAAAGCTTGCAATCTTTTTGCTAGGGTCATTTATGGTATCTGAAGTGCCTTGTCTCCACTACCAAGAGACAATTTAATGATGCACTGTATTTCCTTCCGATTCTGGTTATTGCTAACCCGTCACTTAAATTATTTACCAACTCCCACGTTGAATACAAGATGTTATGAGTTTGTACAATAATAATAATTATACAGAATCTGATAGGCGACCTTTCTGTGTGTCAACAGCTTAAATGGCTGCTGTGTATGCCAATAAAGAAATTATGCCTCTACAGTACGTGAAATAGCACTTTAGGTACTCTTGAAAGTGCTTTATCATTCAGCTTCCTCCCTCCGTCCACTACACTTGTTCAATAGATTTGACCTCTTGGTTCCTCGAACTACAGCAGCTATGGCTCAGTCTCGATCCTTTGCTTCAATTGGTCCCTCTCTGTGGAACGTGCTTTCTCCATCTGTTTGCTCTTAAATTCTATCTGGTAGTCTCTCATTCTTTTTCGTTTTCTTAAAACAATCCTTCTCGCGGAGCCCATGCACTGTAGCACTAGCACCATGTTGTCTCCTCGGCTTGACCTTCCCAGTTTTTGACCCTGGCACCTGAACGAACAGAGCAGCTTGGCTATCGTGGACTTGATTTGACATGGCGCCGGTGTATAGGCCTATCCCTCTGAAGCGCAGTGCTTGAGAAAATTTCAAAGATTTTCATCACGCTATGTTTACAATAATAGACCAATGAATGTCACGAATAAGCCGGTTCATATCAATATATGCCCACAACGGCACAGAAGGAAGAGGAGGTGGATGGTATCTACGAGATGATAGAAGAATGACTAGAAAACATAGAAGGAAATGACTATGTAATTATAATTATTATGGGAGATTGGAATGCATCGGTTGGAGAAGAAGATACAAAAAATATGTAGACAAGTACAGACTAGGGAAGAGAAATGAGAGAGCAAAGAAGTCAGCAGAAATTTGCAAAAGATAAGGGCTTTTAATAAAAAACTATCTGGCTCCAGCAATATAAAAAGAAGAAAAGTAGAAGAATAAGTTCACTACATGTTTAGTTACTGTACTGTTACTATATTATGTGTTATGCATATCGTTTGTGTACAATAAAGCATTGATTGATTGATTGAAGATACACATGGAAGGAGATCGTGCAAGATATCAACTGGATTACATCATGGCTAGATAAAGACATAGAAATGCCATGAGGAATTCCAGAGTGCTGCCAGGTGTTGATGCAGACATGGTCCTTAATCTCAAGGCAATGACAATGCACGTTTAACTAAACTTTATCAGGAAGAAGAAAGCAGTAAAGAATGGGAAATAGAGGAAAACTGAAAACGAAAAACAAGAAACTAACTAACAGATAAGTTAGATGGATATCTGGAAGTAAAATGGAATTGAGGACAACAGAGGAAAGATGGAATAGACTAAAGGAGATTGTGAAAACAACGACAGTGTGGATAACAGGATTCCAGATGGGAGCAGCTCCTCGCAAACCCTGGACAGTGACAGGGTTGCTACAAGAGATGGAATTGAGAAGAAAATGGAAACATCAAATTACAGAGGAGACAAAGAGTTGATATGGAAGAATTAACATTGAACAACCAACTAGGAAAAAACAACAGAAAAGGCAAGGAGCAATGGTTTGAGGAACAAAGTGATGATCTAGAGAAACTGCAGACAGACATGGAGGACATAACCTAGCATATCAAAAGAAAAGATTAAAACATTAACAATGGAACAAGGCGGAAATAGAGACACTGAAAGAGTAAGAAGGCAATGGAAGGAGCATACAGAACAGGAGTGTCAAACGTTTTTGCAATGGTGGGCCAGTAGCAATATTTTCCAGCAAGTGGAGGCCAGTGTGCTGAAGGCGCATGAGGAAAATGATGTAGGGATCTCAGCTTCAGTAGGCTTTGAAAAAGTGATTCTGATATGCATTATCAATTATAAATATCACAGACAACTCATAAATGACAAATTAGACCATTTTTTTCTCAATTGTGTTGTCTTTAGACAAGGCTCTAATCAGGGCAAGGAATATATCGTCTCTGACACCTCTGATATAGAGGAATTGTATAAGGTCAAAGAGAACTTTAGGAAGAAAGGCAATGAGAGAACCAATACAGCAATGCTAAGACATATACAACACATGCGTGTGACCGGATAGAAGCTCTTACAGACCATTATGATTCCCTTAGAGAAGAAACCAAATGCAATGATGTGCAAAGACCACAGAAAACCAACTATTAGTCTACTAACGCATGCCTCCAAATTGGACTAAAGATCCTCACACAGAGAATGCAAATCAGAAGGGAAACATAGGAGAGGACTTATATGATTATATGGGGCTGGGGCACAAGAGATGCATAGCAGGTGTTGTTCCGGGAAAAAAGCTATAAAAAAATAATTGTAGCATAATGACATCATACTGTTTGTCATTGTGTATAACATTCCAGAGATGCCAAAGAACACGGCCTGTTACTTCGGTATGTGGCTGGTTGAAATAGCTTGATGCTATTTGAATTGATGAAGTCAAAACTTTATCAGAGAGAATTTATATAGCACTATGGGTTAAGTCACAGCCTTATCATGCACCTACTAAACCAAATGTATCTGTCTGACTGGTAGGAATTACATAATTAATCAGAGGCTACTTTAACACTTTAACAAAGAGAATGTACTAAAAGCAACTGGGAAACTAGTGTTAAATTTGTCATGATAGGATCAAGTATGAGTGAATACACAAGCCAATAAGGTAGCTTGGTGCTAGACCACGAATTGCCTCATATACAAAAACAGCAACTTTAAAATTGGTTAAACTGAACAGATAATCGATGAAGACCCTGAAGTAACTTGAGACCTTGAAGGAAGTCGGAGATAAAGACCAACAATTACATGGAGAACTAATCATAAGGAGTTAGAAAGGTGACCCCGACGAAAACTGAGTATCAAATTGCAACAAGGCCATTGAACTGACAATAGCATGGGCAACATCTCAGGCTTGAGACCGACAAAAAGGTTCTTTCAGCCCAGGAGGTCAAAGGTCACAGGATCACACAATAATGATCAGATCAGATTCTAACATCAACTCTAAAAATCTGCAATACCTCTGAGCTCATTTACAGAATCTTGAGGTGAGTGATCAACTCACTAGAAAATCTACTGCACCTTTGGTAGATGTCATGACATTAGATATCTATGCCCAAAAAGCAACTAGGTCCAAGATATGCTTAGGCATTCACGGCTAACCTTTCTCAAATTGCTCATCCTCCATAATGCACTCACAGAACGATAATCTGGATACTAACCTGATTATGACTTCGTTTCAACATGACTAGTGCATCAAACACAGAAGTTTCAGCTGCCTCTCGTCGTCCTCTTTGCACTTTGGACCAACATACATACCTCTTGGTACCTCGGACTCAGATGGCTTCAGCTCAATATCGTGCATATGTATCTGCTGGCCCTTTGCTTTGAAATGACAATCCCTCTCGCACTCGTTCTTTGAGTTTGACTGGGGGGTGCTGCTGTTTCTGCCCATGTTCTGAAGACTGTTCTTCTCAGTCGGGTCTTTCGCACTGAGAGCGCCTCTGATTAGGTCGTACTGGAAGAGTCGCTATAGAAATATGTAAATACAATACAGAGATGGCATAAATAATGAATTTCAGTTACAATTAGATCTGTCTTGTATTGCACCCTTTAGAACTGACCTTATAGCTGATGAGATTGTTATCCTTGAACATCGATGGTTTCAAATTCTGCAGCACCTCACTTAGATCCAATAGATTGTCTTTCGATCGATGAGATTTCTTCTGCAAAATAGTACATAAAAATAGATCGGCACAATCCACTGCTAAATCATATAATTCCGAATAATTGCAATATTAATTGAATACAACATATGAGAATGTATCATCACACTAACAACACTACTGTCCGCATCGTAAACTGCCTTTGCTCTTAATACATTAATTTAAATTTAATTAATTTAATTTATAACCATAATCCTATAGCCAATTAGTTGCCACTGATCCCAAACTGCAAAAACAATTAGCATACAGATGTTGGTGTTAATAGGGACGGATGAAACCATAGAAAGAGATAATTCACCCTTTCAGAAAATGTTAATCTATTCATTTGCTTTGGTAGAACCATTGTGTAATGTGTTTGCTATTAAAAGTAAACTGAAATCAATGTGAAATAACAACACTTTTGATTAAACTCCAATTATTAAAAAGACGAGCTTCTTATCAACCTGCATTTAAGAACAAACACCTACTGAAAAGAGATGATCAAAGAGGCCAAATAAACTCTTTGACTGCAACAAACTAATTACAGTAACACAGTAGACGCCAACAGAGACCATAGTCTGGTTAATCTTTAATGCGGTGGAATCACAGAAACACATGGAGCTCTGTGGCCAGAACGGTTAACACTTGAAGCCCCAGAGCTCCATTGACATTCAACCACCTATTTATGACTTGATCCATCACAACGACTGTCGGATTTGTGCATTAGATATTAGGCAAGAGGAAGTTTATAAATCAGACGAGACACCATAGAGTGGGAGTGCAAAGCCAAGCACAATAAACAACAGAATAGCACTGTATGAGAAAGCAGAGATGAGGATTGCACAGCAGAAATAGCAGAAGATAGCATAGTACCAAACAGCAATAAGATATAATCCTAAAGAGTATACATTATAACATCATATGAAAGAATTCTATTCCTGAGCACTTTCCAAAGTGGCAAATCACACAGGTTGTAGTAATCTGTCAGTAATACCAGCTAGTAACAACTGTCCCATCAGGACACAGAACGGAATGCAAAGAACAGCAGCAGAAGCAGTATAACTTAGCTATACCCTCAATGCATCAGTTCACATTAGAGGACAGAGAGAGTGACTTCTTTCAACGCGATAATGCAATAATACATCAATTTCGCGAGATCCAACCAGACATAAAATAACACATCTCTCACTTGATATGTATATATTAAACAAATATAAGTAATATATATATATATATATATTATATATAATAAGATAAACTGAGCTGTCATTTATTTATACAAATGTAAAGATAAATGTAGGACATGGACAGTCCCACGGTTAACGGTTAACGCTTGCAATACAGTGAATGTCGTCTTCTTTGACAGTTCTATCTGACTACCAATGAACTGGACACTGACGTACCCTACAAACGGCTGACGAATTGCAAGGTACAGTCTAGTTGGCCCAGGTCAGATATGGAAATGGAAAGTTTAAGAGTCATGTGCGGGTAATAATGTCAGATGACGTAATGTAGGGTAAGGTACAAAGCAAGGAATCTGTGTTAGAGCAATGGTTGCTCGTCAAATATCCATGCATACGTTTCGGTTTAACCAAGGATGTTAGCCCAAATTAAATTTTGCCTCCACTTGAAAATGTGATGTTTTAAACCTCCAAAATAATTTTTTTATTCTGCCGATATGGTTATTCGTCAATTTTCCTTCATAACCGAAAGTCAACAAATTGGTTTGTTATGTAAACGAGATGTGAAAATTTCTTGCTCCCGATTATTGTCCAAAAACTAGTGACACGATGTTGCATAGGGACTTTCCCGTCCTGTGCATAATAGGTTCATGGGTATAAAACAGAGTAAATTGATGAGATTCTGTTTGTGATGGTTGTGGCAGTTACTCTTAAGCAACAATAAAAAGGATGAAACGCACGCATTTTTTAGATTATTTGTACATGCATGTGACACATAGACTGATTGCTCCTCTTCCCAGATACTCCCATATATTGTGTGGCACAGTGGCTGATCGGTTAGAGCGGTCAGTCCGTAACGTTCAGTGTGCGCTGACCAAGCGGGTTCAACCCTCGTCCGGGGAGTCACTCTGTGGGGACCTTGAGCAAGTCCTTTGCACACAATTGCTCTGCAATACAACTGCAATTGCGCAGTTGAGGCGTGTGTATGCACTTCTGAGCAAAAATTATTAGAAGAAGGTCGGTATCAAATTTCAGTAATAAATAAATAAATATATCTCCACTCACATGATCAGCCATATAAACAGGTTCCCAGTTTTGTCTCAAATCAAAAATAAGGTCTTGCTCTTGGTTGCCAAGTCTCAGCAGGGTTTTGCACATAAATATCTCTGTGACTATCTCTGTGACTTGATGTGTATGATACCCTCTGCTCATTCGTCTCACCCTCT
The DNA here is from genome assembly GCA_959347315.1 of Bimastos eiseni. NCBI lineage: Eukaryota > Metazoa > Annelida > Clitellata > Crassiclitellata > Lumbricidae > Bimastos > Bimastos eiseni. Next base: position 21,837,199 of record OY365821.1, read on the forward strand.
TCACTCTACCAACTGACTTGATCTTCTTGTACCTCGGTCGCGTACTCTTTATCCCAGCACTTGGCTTATTATGCTGCAGTGGGTCCCTCACTGTGGAATGATTTTTCCTCAGAAGTCTGGAGTAGTATTCTTGTGGAGATTAGGGATAAACTAAAACTCGTTTCGGAACTTGGCTCGGCCCGAGTTTCGTAGTACTCGGCATTACTCAGACTTGGACAAACAATGGGTCCGAGTATTTTCTTTTTTTAAATGAAAATCAGATTTTTTTAATTAACAAAACGACAATCGACCTACCTGGAAACACAAATACTGTTATTTTTATATTCACAAAACGACAATCAACCTAACTAAAAACACAAATACTGATACTATATGCTTCCTAGTTACAACTTTCCAGTGTAAATTAAGGCAAAGCTAAAAAATTCTTAAAATTTGTGCAAACTGCCAAACTAAAAATCAAGAGAATGAGACTTAAAAATATTCTAAACTTGAACTCAGCGAAATTGAACTCGCAATACTCGGTACTCGGACAGAAATTCAAACTCGGTTCATCTCTAGTAGAGATCTCACATGCATCACCTTCCTGTTCGTGTAACTTTCACGCAGAGAGCGCCTCAGAACAGTCTGCTGCGAGAGGCAATTTATAAATGTTCATATAATTATGATAAAATATATTATAAGTGCACATGGAAAAGATCAAATTCTTCAATAACAACTTACCAGTTTCAAGAGGGAAAATGTACGCTTGAGTTTTTTGTCTGAAACTGCAAAAGAATAAAACGTTTAATTAGTAGAATAAGACGAAAAGGTGCTATGTAATGTGATGTGACTGCATCATGTGCTTAAGTCATCAATCACTTCATAAGTGATTAGAAACTAAATCAATCAATCAACAGACAATATGTGCCATGCGAATATGAGGCTCACACACAAAACCTTATAAAATAATTATGAGGGAATTTCAACCATAATGTATATGGACAAGTGAAAATAACATTACATTATGTTGCTGCTTCTCATTAGAACATGTGTCTCATTGCTGTAGAACTACCACTGACTAAACGCTAAATTGTATAAAAAAAATATGCATGAAATAAGGAGTCAATATGGTAAAATCAACAGCCACAATAAAACAACACGTTAAAGGCAGAGCAATTCAAAATTCTAATGGTAATTGTCAATTTACATCGCACCCCCTTTCATGAAAAGTCCTCAGAAGTGCTTCGAATTTTGATTATACAAAACCACGAAGGAATAGAATAAATTTCTTGCATTACACAGAAGAGTGAAAAGTGTTTGCAAATGATTGATGAGACGATTACGTAAAGCTCCGTGAGATATGATAGGTCACAGCCTAAAAGACAATTACGCAACCTAGGGTATTAATATCTCTGTCTTGCCTTGTATGCAAGCATTTTAAAGTGCCTCCAGTAGGGTGAACCTTTCCGCAGCGCTCTAAGTGTGCAAGGCCCTGCGAAAAGAAGCGGGTTAAGAGAAAAGCAATGAGAGACTGCCAGACAGAATTGTTTAGAGCTTAAATTCATCATTGCAGCAATGTTTTGGCATATATCAAATTCTACATAAAATTGAATATACGCCAAAGCATTGCTGATTAATGAGCTGCAACATTCAAAACTGACTGTAGTCAATTCGATTGAAGCAATTGGGGGTTAGCCTGTGTAAACTGCAATGCCCAGTATACCCTGGTGCACATTCGTTTTGCTAGAACCATTATGCAATGTATGGTAATCATTGCTTAAAAGTAAAAATAAATCAGTGTGAAAAAACAACACTGAGGACTTCTTTCATTTAAAAAAGAGCTCTTTATCACAGTGCATTTAAGGACAAGGCCCTACTGAAAAGAGATGAAGGGTTGTGGGAGATAGGTTGGAAAGCTCACGTAGTGCGAATCTGGCTAGATGGTAGAATCATGTTCCACATACACTCTTAACATGTATGAACAAGGTTAGGACCAAATAATGTAATAGTTGCTGCTAAGATTTGACAATTTCCACAGAAGCACACCCAAAATACCCTGTCCTCCAACTCTGATAATACTTTCGGGCTACATTAAAAGTCGGACTTAGTTGTGCCTTGGCATCATCGTCCATTGTCTGCCACAGTGTCTTCGGTCTCCAAAGTAGTTTCCCCGTTGGTCATCTATCACAGTGCTCCATCCTTTGAACCTTTTGCTATACCCCATCCAACTTAACCAGGACAAGTGACCGACCGTGGCTGCAAAGACAGAAAGTCAAACCAAGGTCATATTTACCTAGGTCACCAAGTCCAAGGCCAAGGCCAATTTAATCACCACCAAACTCAGGGCAGTGGAAACTGAGACCACAGCTGAGGCCATTCCACCTTTCTAAGTCGTGGTATTTCCATAATTTTGTTGTTCCAACCTGGAAAGCAGCATTTACTGAACAGATGGCTTGGTGGCGTTAAGTCTGTGTGTAGTGGTTTATTTATTACACTGCTGTTGTAGAACAATTTATTCATGGATGCAACGCTGGGTGATTACAATGATTATAACATACTAAAAGTACTGAAACAAGCTGCATGTTCCGTGTGTTTTTACAGTTACAGTTTCTGAATTGATCTTGAAATAAGTGATCACTAGGAAATTTCTAAGCCAACAAGAACATACACACGGATCAATGTTGTCAGAAACCCTCAATCCTCTTCATAGTTAATAGTTGACAATCAATTCAGAGACACACTAGAGTTTAGTACCACAAGCAATCAACCAAATGCCCTTAAATATGGTAGCATTCAATAAGAGGTGAAGCAATGAGTTCCTTTTTTGAGATAGTTAAAGTCAGATTTGTATTGTGATGGGCGTCTTGCATGGCTGCCAACAGTAAAATTCCACTCCTGAAATATACTGTCATCATCAGTTTATACTGTACTTGTAATCACACTGTTTTGTCAATTCGAAACTAAATATTGTTATCTCCTTACAGCTGTTCAAGCACCCTACACAGTCTAAATGTGCAGGTAAAAAGATTGTGATATCGAACAAGCTGAGCCTCTGTGAATAGTCAGAGATAGTCTTTATAAACCCAAAACCGCGGTGATGGTTAAGGATAAAACCGGCGCCCACCACAGGGGTTTCCAACACACAATCATGCCCAAGAATAGGACCTTTTTCTCCAGATGGTAGTTTAATCACTGCACTTAGCCGATGTTCCTGTTGCTTAAAGAAATCTGATCTTGTGTTCAGAGATCTAAAGCTTAGACTGTTTCTCATTGACTGTCTTGATAGAAAAACACAGCAGATAAGCTTGCTTCATCTGACCACAACGGTTATCCCAATCTTTGTTGTACTGTCCAGATCAATACCATACATACAAAATGACTATTTTAAAACCATTTGTGGCTCTGTTCTTATCAAGTCTTCATAGCACTAACGATGAAGAACGTGACCAATGAATCAATTCAGAGACCCTCTATAAAAATGTTCTTTTAATAATACAGTACAAGTGGGTCTGATCTTTTCTGCTTTTTGAACTATATAAATGTTCCATTACAATTACAATTACAATACAAACAGATACCCTTCCATAAAAGCAAGTGACGAATGCATCATTGTGATCAACTCAATTCAAGAATCATTCACATCTATGCAACACAATAACAACCGACGGCTTACGAGACCCATAGCTCTTTACCTAGGTCAGGCAGGAGATCATTTTAAGCATTCAACGCACACATCAACTATTCATCCACAACAAACACAATTTAATTACACTGCAATATAAACCGCAGGGTATGCAATTTAAAAAAAACAACTAGGCGAGTGTTTGAATAGCCATGTGGTTTTTCTACAGCAGACCTGGAGGCGCCTTATACCCCTTGAGTTTTAAAGCTTCTTGATCACTTCACAGGAAGACAAAAGTTCTATTCAAAACCATAAAATAGCTTCCATAACAGTGGACAGATAAATCTAAAATGTAGACTTATGATCCAGACACATTGCTACAAATCAATCTGCTTTATGTAAAATTTATAACCATTCAAAGTAATTCCAACACCAATAGACTAATGGTGAACACACTAAGGCACAGGGCTGAGGAACAGAGTTCAAGACCCATATCCCCGTAAGGTTGACTAATCCTTCTTTCGCTAGGCAGCAGCATTTGTTAAAATGAGATGTATAATGTAATGGGGGCCTTGGTTGGTTGCCGATGGTTAAATTCGACTCCTGTAATAACCTGTCATCATTCGTTCATAGTGCGCTTGTATTTATACTGCAATCTGTCAGTTTGAAATCAAACGAATATTATTATTATTAGACACTGAATAAGGCAGGCAGAAACTGAGTCCTGATTCACTACAACAGTCAACAAATTCTACAAGAATTAACTTAAAACTGTGACTCCAAAGTTCAAAGTTCAACAGCAAATGAAGGTCGCTGTCCTTACCCCTTAGGAACATCTTCCAATCGAAAATAGCTTTTCCATACAAAGTAATTAAACCCCGATGCATAATACCAATCATGTAAACCTGTTTTCGCTGCAGCAGAGCTGGACGGCTTGCTTACCTATTTCTCCTGTCTGAGCCAAACTGGACGTTGATTGATAGGCTTTCGTGTTGGCAAAATCTGCGATGGTGTTGCGCTTGAGTAGCGGAGGAACTGTTCTCTTTGGCCTGACCTGAGACAAGAGGTCGCCAGGGTAGTTGACCCCGAGATCGGCAGAACTCCTTTTCCGACGTAAGTGTCTCTCTGTTACCATCAGAGAGCTGATGTAGAAAACAATATTGACATTTTAAACGCTGTCACAACAAATTTCCTAAAGGACAATCTAATGGCAAGACCAATCATGGCCACGTCACTGCACAAATCCCAGAGACATAGGACTGCAGTCTATGTCCCTGGAATTTGTCAACTGCTAGTAAAAGGGTTTAAAAGTATGGAAATGAGCTGGAATAGAACCACGATGCACAATGGGAATGACACATTGTGCAGATTTTGTGCAGGTGATAACAGCACGAGGTATAATGTACGATTGTATGTGCATCAATATACTTCTGGTCCAGGGTCACATTAAGACAGCACACACTTGGAAGCAAAAGAATTTGCAGGGAAATGGTGATGCACCTTTGGCAGCTCGGTCTTACTGATCTGCTCGCGGCTATCAAGCCCGAAGAACTGGTTTCCCAGGGTTTAGCCGGAGTTGGCTTATTAACATACAAATGCAGGGTGCCTCCGACGACAGAAGCATTTTCCGCACTAAGGAGATCGGCTGTGTACAGCTGAGACACGAAGATGTGCCTTTGTATCTAATTGATGACATGAATGAGTATACATATGAATGCATTTCCACATCAGATATTATCTTCAAGAATTCCCAAATTAGTTAGATGTATCATGTGAAACAAAAGGTAGTTTTTACATTCCAATCAGAGAAACATTAATGGCAGATCGAGGAAATTTCTTACTTTGAACAACTCAGTATAATTTCAAGGAGTCCTCATAAAATTACACAATACGTTTCTCCTCTGAAACAAGAGAAGCTATTCGAGACAATCATAAAATTCCATTCAAGACAACTGAACATGCATGGTATAAATTACTGAAGAAAGTGGTATAAATCAGTCTAAGAAATTCATCTGAAAGATGCCTACAGAAAATCCACTAGGTGCAAAGCAGTCATTCACAGCTGTGCTTTTGGAGCAGCAACGCAATTCAGCCAAGTAGGATGTACTGCTGATGTTATGCAGCAGCAATCAAAGACCTCCATCATCCATCAGTGCCATAATTTCCCTCACAACACAGCATGGCCATAATGCTGCCACGGAGCGCTCACCGGCCGGAAGCGAGTCAGACGCAGATACTGTGTGTTGCGGACTTTCAATACGAGGAGGAAAATTGATGTCTTGCAGCTCATATAATCCTACAACTTTTTTATTATTATTAGTAGGGAGTTTTCATATAGGCAATCTACTCCTGGAGCACCTCCAGTTCATCCATGGCTAAATAAGACAGTCCTTAAGTTAGTAAAGAGCATAATGGTGTGACTTCTAGCCTTTAGCAGGCTGTACTGGTACCATTGCACTGGAACCATCCATAAATTCATCATCGTCATCAGACCACGCTGAGGATTGAGGGCAAATATTTTCAACCATGCTGGGATTTGAAAGCCATTGCTTTAACTGAAATGGACAATTTATTGCAGTGTAATGCAAACCCGTTTGGGAGGGACTAGTCAAATGATTGTTTGGTAGCCTTGCTTTGGACTTGAGCTCAAAGATCCCTCAACCAATATCTAATTGAAAGGGTGCAAATCAATGGGCAAACCGGAGAGTAAATTAAACAGGGACAGTGCTCATAGGGTCACAGAACAATAAGACAACAGACAAAAGCAGTGCAAATAATAAGACTACATAGTATTAATACCTGTGTTTTACACCCACCAAATGAAAACATTAAGATTTTTTGGTCATGTTTATTCCAGCTGGGACTGCTTTCTAAGCTCAGTGTTTCTTTGTTTAATCAACCAGTTAGTATTTTGATTAAATTCTGCTTCATAAATCTTCACGCTTTGCTGTCTCAAAATCAATTTGGAACCGATACACATTAAGAGTAACAACGGTAACAATCATTGTCTTCTTTAGAAATGCGTCAACAACAAAATCCTGGTGTATTATTAATTTATACATTTAATTATCTGTATTCATTTAGCATGCATGATCCATTTTAATCTAATGATCTGCATAGCACTATAACTGTAATGTACACTACTTCGATCTCTGAAATCTCAGCTGTTTATTTGCTCCACACATATGCACATTGCCACATACATACACACGTGCACAGCACTACACACAATTACATTGCCCCATATATGCACACATAGCCCCAGACACATGCAATGTGTTGGGTTCATGAGCTTTCTAAGTCACTGGTCTAAAGTTTAGAAATTCACTTCCCAAATCAATTCTATCTGATGTTGTTCAAGTGCCAACTTTGGACTTACCCATCCTTTAAGCTACATACCCTTGGTCTTGGTTTCAACCAGAATTCCCTCTGGCTCCCATTCCAATTGGTGCAAAGCATTGCAATTCACTTCCCAAATCAGTTCCTTCTGTCAATTCTCTAATGTCATTCAACTTTGGACTTACCCCTATTTCAATTTGCATATCCATGGTCTCTGGCTCCCTTTCCAATTGATTCCAAATTTTGATATTTAACCATAAATAATCTCTGACTGTGAATCCAGCCTCAACGAACTAGTCACCGATCCAAAAAAACAGTCAGATTTACAACAGACATCTCTCAATGATCATTATTATCCAGAACATGGACTTTTGACAATTGATAAATATAAGAATATATACAAACAGCAGTTTGCAGTATCATTCACCCTCACAAGTATATAATAATTTTTCATTATGCACATATTACGTGCATAATGAGGGTTATATATTATTATTATTAGTACTTAATTCTTATTCTCTATTCATGTACTCGATTCAATGCCAACCAAATGCCAGGTTCCTAAACATAAACATCTCCCTTATTTACTTGATTGCACTTCTTAGGATTGAATGTCGCCAGAGATATAGTAAGGCTTTTGCTCACTTGTGGTACTGGGCCCTTAATAAGACACAAGTTAAGAGTTCCTTTGGTCTATTTGTATTTGCTTAGTTTGTGACTATAATTGATATCAGTAGGGCGTCCTCGAGATTCTTATTTCACACAGGGGGCCTGGGATAGCGTGTCTATTGCCGTTTTAGGATCCCTTTTGTGACCAGACTGTCATTTCTTAAAATCTAGTCTCCATTACATCCTGGCAATTTATTTATCACAAAATATGAATTGAATTTACTTATATCTTTGCCATTAATTAAGACAGGGCTATAAAAATTGATTGGCTATATGAGAGCAGATGAACCAATAATCAGTCGGTCATCACATTTCATCACATTCACATGATACCTCTATGATTTCCACCACGAAGAACATACAAAATATCTGTAAACAATGTATGTGCATGCATTTATATGGGGCAGGCCATTACAATCAGCATCATCATCATCAGTTCCCGACACAAGTCATTTGGCGGCAACGGGAACGAATAAATTATCTCCATAATCCTCAGACGTTTGTCAAGTCCATTGGTGTCAGTTCAAGTGATGTGATGTTATCTTTTATATCATCTATCTGGCAGAGTTCACATTACATTAAAATACCACAGGTGAAAACGATGGCTACGATCAACAGGCTAGGCTAGAGGTGGTGTACCTACCACAAGTGTTAACAAATTGACACGTACAAACTTTACAGGCACACAAAATTTAGAGCGTACCCCAAAAATATCAAACCTCGAAAACCTCAATCACTCTTTCATTTTATTCTCTGTTACATTCTGTCAATAAAATTCATTTAGATAAATAATATCATACTGTGCAAAATTCCAAGGGGCATGCAAGGGTAGTTTGAAATAATTTAGCCAAGTCAGCAGTCACCCTTAAAAGGTTTGCCATCCCTGGGCTAGGCAACAGAAGTGTGTTTTATAGTGTGCGTCGTCATTTGATGAGCGATGGCAGTAGTGACCTTTGCAACCGCTGGAGACCGATCCATTTTCTCCGTTTGATTCTTAGAGCATCATCCATTAGGATTCGTTGCACCGGACACTTTCTATCTGACCTTTATTACCAATCAAACACCGGTTATAAACGGAGGATCACGCCACTCAGGTGCACAATGCTGCTTCTCTCAAATAGTGGCTCAGAATGAGATCTGATTGAATCCATGGATTACAAATCAAATGGATTTTGAACACAGACTTCTTTTCCACTTCTGGGAAACATGCTAATCTGAAAACGGGATTTTTCATCCCAGTTCCACTTCTGGGAAATACCGTTAATACACTAACCTAAAAAGGGGATTTCTCGTCAGAGCTTCACTTCTAGGAAATACCCATCGTTCTCAATCTAAAATTTACTGTCACCTGGAAAAGATTAGCTAATTTCTGCGTAGCATCATGCAACAAGAGCATTTATTGGTCCGTCATTATGAACTTTCAAATGGGGCTTAACAGTGTCGTAAAAATGGGCCCAGATCTATGGATGCCAATAATACTGAAGTATATTTCTTCAACATTTGTCAGACTTCACTCTGTCTGATATTAAAATTATACTCACAGATGTGCTGCAGTCAGGAGCAACATTTTTCTTGTAGTAATTTGATGATAAAAAAAATCAAAAGTAATACTAGAAGCCTGCTCAGAGAGCAAACAAGTCATTAGCCATGTTCAACGCTTATTCACCTTCCATGCTATTATGGCAGATCATTTTGTCTAATACAGAATTTTTTCCCAGTGTATTCTGACAGGTCGAAGTTGACTGTCATCAAGCGCGCAAATCAGGAATCATTCTTGGGTCCTGCTACAGATTTTTCCTCCTATATCATCTTGACCTATGTGACTGCACTTGAAGGATGGGCTTCTGGTGGACAGCATATGCTGTGTGCAGCCCGGAAATTTTCATCTTGGTGGAGGCTTTAATCTAGGGACTGGCTGTTGAGTTAAAACCAGAAGACACAAAGGTAGACGGACATAGGTCATCTTTCCTCTCTATTTAGGATCTCTGGTACTGCACTATCATGGATCAAGTCCTCACTCTTTCACTATCACGGTTGAGCAGTCATCAAAACTCCAAACACCACCACCACATCAACCCTGTTCTAAAATCACTTCATTTGCTGTCCTGATTCTACTCCTGTGCCACCACACGACCACAACCACCACCATTACCACCACCATTACCACCACCATTACCACCACCATTACCACCATTACCATTACCACCACCACCACCATCATCACTGACTACTAATGCAGAGGCACATGCAAATAAAAGACCCTATATTATTGCTAACACCACTGTGTACTTTTGTAATCACAGATATTGTGATGGTAATCACTGATGTTGTGATAGTAATCACAGATATTGTGATGGTACACTGATGTTGTGATAGTAATCACAGATGTTGCAATGGTAATCATAGATGTTGTGATGGATGCTATGATAGTAATCACAGATGTTGTGATGGGATTTAACAGATGTTGGCCACGCCAATATTTACTGTAGCTGTCTATGCTTCCAGGAGTGTAAATTTCCTGTAAGAACATAATTTTTCAACAGTTTCACTTGAGAATTCATCTGCAGCGGCATGCAGTAACACAAACTCATCACCTCTGTACTGTATTGAACCAGCGCGCGGCGATGTGAGAGTCATCACAAATTTACAAAACACTCCCTGTATGCAAGAGGACCCTTCCGTAACGATCCACTTAGGTTAATAAGGGAATTTATGGCACAGACCTACCACAAAGACGACGATCTCAAGTGCCAGCCACTTTGGATTACGAGCCTGCAAGGGGTGACGTGGGTGCATAGCGATAAACCTCAGATAAACACTTTAAACGGCTGCATAGACACAAGCAAGTGGAGAAGACACAAAAGAACGCTCCTCCCGGAGAGCAATAGGATCCCACACGCAATAAAGACTGAATCAAAGCGAAGGCTGATAAAGTTAGCGGATCAGTTGCAGTTCTGGTTACGTTTGTTGTAATCTGAAGGCATTACTCTTCTCTGAAACCAGCAAACCCAGGGTTGATGAAAGGGGGGATCTGATGGAGTTGCTTCCCACGCAGGGTTCGGTTCTGTAGCACTAGTGGTCTGTGAATGGGCCTGAAAATGTCTAAAACCTGTAATTGAAAGAAGTAATCTATTATTGTTGTAACATGCAACCCCCAAGGGATAGGTTGTTCAATTACTGGATAGCATAAATCTGTCATTTTTAACATTATCGCAATAATAGATTACGCGAACAGACCACTAAACCAGTGATGCAGAGGAGCGATTATGAATTGTAAACTCAATTTCAATTGCGGATTCATATAGCGCTCTTTCACAACACTCGTCAGAGGTAAACAACAGATAAACCAGGATCAAAGAGGAAGGTCTTTTTTACGCATTCAAGGAACAGAACTTACGAATGACCAATGCGCGCATGTCATAGGGTGGTTCTGCCACTGCTGGGCACCCATTTCAGACAGGGCTGCACTGCGAATGTTCAAAGAGTGAGTTCAATCAGGTCACCCTGCTCAGAAGAGCAAACATTTGGTGGCTAGGAATAGATAGACACAACTCCCCAAGAAAAAGATGGAGCACACTCCAAGAGAGGAACACAACCAAGAATGAAGATCTTACTCTCAATGCGTCTGCGTATTGCCAACCAATGCAATTCATTCCACAGAAACCTTGATAGATGCCCCAACCCAGAAACAGCTCCAGTCAGATGGAACAGGGCATTACAGATAATGTGATGCTGTAGTTGGTTAATGTGGGAAAGAGTTGGTCCTGCATACATAGCATCAAAATAATCAGCCACTGCATACATGAATTCAAGCAGAGATTCTTGATGGCTGCTTTCAATAATGGTTCATCAGCAAGCCTCGTCATTATGCCTCAGATGATACTCAGACCGTATGGAACAAAAAACGACAGCCTGATTATGTCCAGATATGTCCGTGGTATAGTCTTAGTGCAGGAAAAAGCCTCCGATTTTCTGATTCACTCTATGCCTGGATGTCATCCAACCACCTCCTACTGAGTCTCTTCAGTTGTAAGCAAACTGCGTATTGCACGCATCTAGCACAGGTGCTGGAAGCATGCTAGATATGCCCATCACACATGGACTGCAAAGATCAATTCCTAGTCCAAATTCATGCTTCAGTCAAGCACAGCTGTAGAAAAAGAAACACCGGGGAAGCAATGTTGCCAATTACGCTCATCGATTTTACAGATCTGCTTCATGGCCACCAAACCAGATGAACTGGGTTTTTCTATGGACTCAGCGAGAGGTGGTAATATGACATCCAGGCACAGAGCGAATCCGAAAAGCTGAGGCATTTTCTACACCAAGGACATGGTCTCTAAAGCTGGATTATGGACATCTCTGGACATTATCTGACTATAGTTTTGGCTCCATACAATCTCGGTATCATCGGATGCATAATGATGAGCATTAATCCCTTTAAGAATTCGGCTTGATCAAACCCCATAAGTGTTTAGGTGAGACCATGGATAAAAGAGATCGAACAGAACCAAGAACCACAGCCTGAAAATCATGCCAAGATAATACAGTACAAATGCAAATTGCTCTAGTGTGGGGCTATACTGTTGATAAGATGCAAACCAACTGAATGAATTCAGGTTGACAAAACCAGTGTTTAAGAAAGTGAAAGACCATAAAACTGTTCTCTTTAGCCATGCTGGGGTTGGAAGCGCTGCTGAGTAGTAACCTTGAAGGGGCGCTCTATAAATCTTCGTAATAAATGAATGAATGAATATTACCATGAACAGCAGTACCAAAGTGTAGCAAGTAGGTCCATGAAAGCAGTTAGTTTTCTCTATCCACAAAGCTGAATGCATGTCTGTGAATGGTTAAGTACAGTCGTGCAGTTTCAGTAGAATGGTATTTCCGTAGATACAGGTTGTTGAATGACAGGAAACAACTCAGGCAAAAATGGCAACTACTTTATGAGATGTTCAATATGATATTAAAGAAGAGGAGAATTTAATAGGTCATCAGAACAAAAATGGCTTTTAATAAGACGATAAACTACAACAGGAGAGAAACTGGCAGGGAAGCAGTCCTCACTTACATGGAGATTGAGAAAGGAGGTGATGAATAGGCCCAAAACAAGGAGGAATTCTTTTATAAGGTTCATAGCAGAATCAGAGTACTAATCTCAGTTGAAGTTATTGGTTGGAAAGATTAAGAACCAGTGAAGAAGACCCAGTATATGATTGGCCATCAGAGGAAGAAGAAGTGTCTTCAGAAACATAGCGTAACTTGAAAATTCTGAAAATTTATGGTATGCTTCAGCTTACTTAATACTTGTATTTTGTAAAGTTGTGCTTGATGGTTATAATTATTATTACTATTACTATAATTATTATTATCATTATCACACAATAAAGCTCACAAAGCTCAAATATACCATTATTATAATTATTTAATTTTTTTATCATTATTATTATTATTTATTTATTTATACTTCTCTTTGATCACTGAAAGAAAATGTTATATGAGTGAATCAGAATGGCAGATATCACTTGCTTGCTAAGGCAACAGAATCAAGGCCCCTATGCATCCAAAAAACAATTCTCCAATCTGAATTGTACACATGATACATCCCAGTGCAAACTGCGAAGCTGCCAGAAACATTCAACTGGTTTGGTAAACACTAATAAGAGTGAAATGACAGTAAACAAACAGAGCATGAATGGCATGAGATGCCAGGACCGTGATGGGTAAACACAGTGGCCCATAGCATCCTAGATGGATCAACAGGACAGCAGATAGGTTGATCACTGATTTATGTTTGCTTAATACTTTACAGAAATCTAAAATGACAGGCACAAGAAACATGCTGCAAATGCTGATACAAAAGGAGGCACCTTCAATGCCTAAACAAGACCAAAAGAACTTAAAGAACATTTCAGTGTCATTCATCTGAAGTGTTCTCAAAAGTGCCACCATATATCTATGTTTCGACATATATGCTTGACATACCAGACCACAGCAAAATCAGTCATTGCCTTGTGCTGGCTTTCCTAACCTTAAGATAGAGGCTGCACACAGGTATGTGATAGTACATGCACATACCAGGAAGCACAAAGATATTTTCAGATTTCATGGACTCGACTTTATCTGGGACTAAAAGATCGCATTTTGCAGATGTTGATTAAGTAAATACAGAAGAGCTTTGCCTATAGGAAATTCATACCAGCTTAAAATCAGCAGGGATGTTAACAATACTAGAAAAAATATTCAATTCAATTCAAGTTTATTTGACAAACCAAAGTAATAAGTTACATGAGATCGGTATAACAAACAAACTTTACGTTTACACAGGAGACCCAATTAAGGACGGAGGGTCCTGCAGGTTAGGGCCACCAATAAATTAGGTGCAAAGTAGTTGAGTATAGAGGCCAATAGGTGAGTAGAGTGTTTGAAAATAACATGGAGGAGCAAAGCTTAACTAATCTTAACTAACGAATATGCTACATTAAGCGAGTAAATGCACATTGTCAGATAATAGGGATTGCCTAATCAATGTAGCTGACCACAACCGGTAATTGAAGTAGCTAATGACAAAGTAATAGATTACAATTTATCTTATCAGAAATATTACAGGAACTACTGTAATCAGATTTCTCAATGATGAAGTACACGTATGCCAACGATTGTCATAAGTAAGATTGAGTTCACAGTAATGGTTACAATTCACCAGATATAATAGCAGATTTAATCTTGTTTTTGAATGAATGAAAATTGGGAATGAGACGTAAATTGGCAGAGATAGAATTTCAGATTCTAGGACCTTTGCACTTGATGGCCATTAGCCTAGTGTTTGTTCTAGCATAAGGAATGTACAAGGTGTTAGGATCTCTACTAAGGTGACACAATAATCCTGCATTAGGAGTAAAATAATCATGGAAGATACTTGGTAGGAGTTGTGAAAGTACCGATGCATAAAGAGGCTTATTTGGAGCTTATTGATCTGTTCAATTTTGAGCATCACTCTAGCTACAAATACTTCACTAGTATGAGCATTATAGTGAATACCAGCCACAAATCTTATTGCTCTTTTTTGAATAACGTCTATCTTATTTAGGGTTGAATTGTAGGTAGAGGCTCATAATTATTGTACAGTATGTTAGGGACGGGTATATTAGCGAAAAATAGAGAGTGGAGCGAGCTTTGACGGGCAGTACCTTAGATAGCCTAGATTTTTAGACAATACCTAGATTTTTAAAAATTTTAACCGAAATAACATTAATATTGGCAATAGCCATACAATGCTTCCTAATAAAAGAATTGACAATACCAATAGCAATACTTTTTCTGCAAAGTATCGCAATACCAATACTTTCATCATTACTTTTCAAAAGGCTTGCTGAATCTGCTTTTAGCACTTCATACACCAATAATTATATAAGGAATCTAGATGAATATCTTAGTACAATGGCAATGTATTTGAAGTAGCCTTCAGGTAAGCTGCTCAAACACCCTGCGCCTACATCACATTGGAAATCTTTGTTTCTGCAGGCCTACTCATTTTCAATATCAACTAACTTCACACCACTCTAAAATTAATTAGGCAAGCCACTTCTACCAATGATTACAAAAGGACATAGACCTAATTTCGGTCATTTCCTTATTTATGGATTCCTTCCGTCTGCATCAAAGATCACAGGGCCGATGCATAACGATTTACTTCTCATATCTCTTGATCGTGACTGATTGAAGCGGATAAGAAACCATACAAATAACAGTGGGGAAAACTGAAAAAGTATTGGCATCGAGCATCGCTGACAGGTTAAAGAGAAGCATCAGCGACACACGTGCGATACCAGCAAAATAAAACAATCGAGACATTCGATTCGGTACTGAAGAAAGTATCAGCGATATCACGCATTACTATACCTTATCGTGACATTAACAGCCAAGCATATTAGCTGGAAGCGTTGTCAAAATAAGCAAAGGCAAATAAATGAAGCTGATACTCAGATTAATGTGTTACTCGGTACTTGCCTAAACTCTGCTTCTTCCAAAGAATTTGTTGGGGAACTATCGGTTCCATCGGGCGCACTCACCAGCCCCAGCGCCTAAAATCAACAGAGCACATCTTAGAAACTCAAGTGCCTTTTCTCACAAACAAATACAAGATACGTTTGGCACCCATCTAACATATTGATTGAAAAGTGCCTGTCACAAGTGACCCAGCAATGAACTGTCCATTGCTCCATTGAATTGGTGTGGTCCTGGAGAAGCCCACACACAGTATCAACAACATTCCAACAATAGTGAAGTCAGCTAGAAACCAGAGTATTAGTTAGTAGGAGTAAAACAGTTGGAGGCACGCATGGTCAATGTAAGAATCCCAAGGACCTTCTACAATATATCAAGTGTAGATGGTTTTGTGACATGTGATAAACAAATTGGCCCAATAGTGGTGCTATTGCTGGCCATAGCAGAATAAAATCTGCAGAGTTGCTTGTTTGTGCCTAGGAGAAATTCATTTTAAGACAGATTCAAAAGAAGTTTATTACAAGATTAAACATCGCAAAAACCACAAGCGCATAGTTGGAGAACAGTATTAGACATACAACTATCAAATGATAGGAACTGTTTGGTATTATCGGGACACAAGAGATAGTCAAGGGAGCTATCAGTAAGTAATCAACCATGTGGAGTGGTATATGATATATACAGAAGCAGAGCCAATACTCTAGTAGACCACAATTGTAATCCATTTTATTTGTTAGATATAGAATTGACCTGCGGGTCAGATACCTCTAAAATACAATCCAAGGTTTTATGGATATTGTCCTGCTATCACTACAGTGCATCCCCGATTCAATTGGTATAAACCAAGATGCTTCTGCGCCCAGTCTTAAAAATGTGAAGTGATGATAGATAGACCTATATGTTAACAGTACTGTGCTACAGAATATTTAGGGCTATTTAAGGATTAGTCTATTTTACGTGAAGCCCTGTTTACGCCTTATGCGTGGTTTTGAATGGCTTGCCCCCAATGACTCTGTGCTAATGTGTCCATGCTGTCTATAATGTCGTCAGCACGTGTGTATTTACCTGCAGTGTAAAAGCCCAACAACATTATCTTCATTTCACAGTCGTATGGCTTGACAGCCAACGGTTGGCGCAATAGGATTCCAACCCCAGATACACAGATGAAAACATGTGCCAGAACTAGGCCTACTGCTGAAAAGACAAAGGCTTACATTTCCCACTGGCATTTAGTAATGTGTGTCTTCTCAATATACTTTGATAACCCTGCTAGTGGATGTGTTCCTATGTATACTCTGGACTTATATACTGACATCATTACAATGTGACTGTCTAAAGATGCGAAGGTGTATTGTGTTTTGCAGAGTTTTATAATGAACGTTGATTAATTATGGCACCTCTATTAGCGGAAGCTTACGTTCCTTTGGGTTTACCTGTTGACGCTATAACGTGTGAGTGATGCGACCAGCTGAATTGTGTGCTTATGCTATATATAAATCTTTATTTCACCACACATTGGTAGCACAGAACATACACATGAAGCAAAAACGAAAAAATAAGAAGAACATGAACTTAAATCACTTATGGTTTGAATGAAATATGCTAAAAATCTGACAACATCATTGACATGTGAACAGCATTTATGAAGAAATTGCAGTCTTCTTGATAACCAAGTCTTTCACATTCATTTCAAGCATGAACTGCAGCACGGATTCAACACTAGCATGCGAAATTTTAAAAATTTTGCACATTCCCGACCCGGAAGTGTGCTCTAGGGAGTTAAGCTCACTTTTGGTAGGACAGACAGCTTCCAATCCATACAAAAGGAAAGGTTTATAGCAAGCACTAACCAATTGCAACAAAACAGGTTCACAGAATTTATAGCATTTGCTATATAAGGAATTAAATATGGACCTATAAAACTTAACTCTCATTTCAAGCAAACTAAGTTTAAATGACTTCCCTGAACCTAGAAAACAGCCCAGATATTTTAACTTGTCCACATAACTGATCTCTGCTCCATTTACACAAATGCTCTTACATGTATTATGGAACCATGATTTAATCTTTAAAATTTGTGATTTGGCTACATTCAGCTTCATATCAATACTCTCCAGTTCAACAGAGCAAATGTCAACCACGGCTTGGAGGTCACACAGGGATGCCGAAATTAAAATAAGGTCATCTGCGTACATGACGCACCCCAAATACATATCCCCAATTCTACACCCATATCTGGAGCCACGAAGCTTATCAATTATGTCGTTGACAAACACAGCAAACAAAACAGGGGTTAGCACACCACCCTGCCTAACACCACAGGTAAGAGTGATCATGTCTGATAATATGTTGTCCCACTTCACAAATGCTGCACTCAGACCATACCAGGTTATAAGAGAGGTTGTATATACCCGATGATCAATAATGTAAATTGAATTGAATTGCATTCTCCTTGTAGCTTCCACCTTCCTTTGAGTAATAGCATCTTGTTCGACCTAACAGACTAAAGTCAAAGGTATTTCGGTGAAATCAACTATTCGAACAACTCTTAGTCTTATTTATAATCACGGAATTAACTAATGATACCAAAATCTATTTAAAATGTAAATAAATTACGAAATATAAATTATTAGTTTAACTATTGGGATCAATTAATACATGGAATATTAGAAGAAGAGCAGTACCTGAAGCAGCTATGGGTATGAAATGTTGGCAACTTCAATTTCTTAGCCTTGACCCACAAAGGCCTCTCCTTCGCCGCCTCATCTTCCCACCGACAGCATACTTATTTTTATGGCTGAGTTGGCCAAAGGGTACAGAGAGAGAGAGAGAGAGACAGAGAGACAGAGACAGAGACAGAGAGCAGAAATCTCAAACAGATTGGTGTTTGCATTTGTCCTTGGGAAATGTGATCGCTAGTTGAGTGTTAATTGATGTTTATAATTTTCCTTATTGCAGGCGCTGTACACTAGAAAAGTTCTAGATTAAACATGCTGGCCCGAAAGCATGGAACGTCATTCCGGATGAATTGCACTCTCTAAATAATCTTCATTAATTCAAAATAAAATTGCGAAATTATCTGACTAATTGTAAATTGTCTAAATGTGCAAGTGTGCATGCATATATTTTTTATTATGATTGTATATATAATAGCTAACTAGTTAAGTTTAGTGCTATATGTCAATTTATTTTTATACCTAACCTGCTGTAACTACATGTACCAATCCATTTTAAGGGTGACCCTGATAACAGAATTGTTGTGTCCTTTTAGGTTTCTGTTAGGACCTATCAACTGCTAGCTAGCAAATTATCAACATTTTGTACCTGTGCTTGTTATTTGGGAGCAAAAAAACACTTGGTGATGGTGGTTAATTATTTAATGTACTCGTCCGTCCATCTGTTGATCGCAACTTTAACTCATTGGACCCACAAAGAGGGACTCTGTCCCTTCTGGGTTCCATTTGTTTTCTAATAGTAGCTTATACATAATCAATTCAGCTCATGCATTGATATACATAATGGTTGAATTGTACTTGTTCAATGGAGAATTCGCAATTACTGGAAGCAATAAACTGAATTGAATTGAAATTGAATTGAACCAAATTTATTCCCTGTTGAGGATTTTAACCCTCATCTAACCTAGATTGACAGCCCAGCACATTAACCCCTACACTGCTGGGCACCCAAAGCAAAATATTAAGCTCCACAAATCAACAATGTTGTATTATCTGGCTTTCTGAAACGATGGTGAGATGAACTGTTTATGATTATCGGAAGGTTGGATACAGCCACAATATTCAGCTCAAAAAGCTTTGACCTTTCATGTTCTGTTTGCTTGCATGTAAAGAACAGCACAAAGCGATCTCCCAGTGGCTCATCACGTCTCATTAACGTGCTGCACATCAGGCAAACCATCTGTAACACGTTCAACTTATCGTGCTGCTACATATTGCCCTTAAAAATACATGCAACAGTTTTCTCCAGTTTTGAGGATAATAACAGTGCTTATTATTAAGTATCGGATATCAATGATATTCCACACATAAACTGCAATTTTTTTCATAAATGCCTTCCTTTCACATGTCAATGATGTTGTCATACATTTAGTGCATTTCTCTCAAACCACAAGTAATTGACTTCATGTTCTTTTTGTATTGTTGTTTCGTATGTTTGTATTGTGATACCGATGTTTGGTGAATAAAAGATTGACATATAATATTATTATAATTTATTATTATAATCATTATTTCTGTTATTATTATTATGTCAAATAATAATAATAATTCTAAGGGCACTGAATTTCTCTCCGAGTTGGGTGATGAATTTCAGCGCCCTCAGGGCTAAACAAGAGACTCGCTTCCTTTTCCAGTATTTCTGCATCTGTGGCTAGTACAGCCATGGCGTTACATTTAGAAGCACAATTCCGAATGGCTGGGGAAACTGGGATGCGACATCAGTTTCAGATATCAATCGTATGTCGCACACAGACCAAATTTGGCTAATGAGAAATCACTGCAAATCTAGTGTCAGTTCAAATACATCAAAATTGCCCTGCTGTTTTGGACCTCCAGCATCCAATCTCACACACCCAGTCATAAGAGGTGAGTGAAAGGAATTCCTTAAGGGGTGAAAGCCTCATGTTCTGCCTTTTCGTGAATCTATAGAAGTGAGCAAATCAGGTATCACTGGCAACTGGTCGCCTTCGTACCCCTTACAGCAGAGGTTTTCGAACAGTGAAAGACATTCCAATTGTGGTATGCACACTAAGTGTTTGTTAGCAGTATGCATCAAAATTCACATCGTAAACATTTTTTATGAAATTATCTCAATTGTTGCAAAATGTTCAAGAATGTGTGTTGCTGGTAAGAGAACTGATGATGTTCCCCTTAACAATTAATTGTAAGGGAACTTCATGCTTGCCTGTTGCTCCTGACCTTGCCTTTGTCGGTGGTATATACAAACATTAGCTTTTTTCTTGGTGGTGCAATACAAGCAAAGTTTGAAAGTTGCTGGTTTACAAGATGTATTTAAGTCAGGTCTTGAAGACACAGCGCAACACATTAAACTCCCCCACTGCTTTCATTCCGACAGTGCCAGTCCCAAGCCTGGATAAAGGAGGATGGCGACGCTTATGATCTATGTTATCACACAGTGTCATTCAACTGCAATTGCCACAACCACCACAGCCTAACACCGTCAAATTAACTCTGGAGACTGGAACAACAAACTCCCCGTCCATATGGCCCTCAGGCAATATAGATGAGGATACTTTCAACCAACAGGGACACTGCTGTAAAGTTCACAGGATTCGTGACTCGGCCAAATACCTGATATCCGCAGTCAACATCTTCATCACATCCCATTAGGAGATGTTGCCAGGTGCAGTCACAACTCTATGCTTGGGTCAGCTGTCAAAAATGTCATGAACGAGAAGATAGGAAACAACAACTGGTGAGGCGCTGCTAGCTTCTTACCAATCATGTCCTGGCACTGTTGTCAAACAGGTTGAGCATGCCACAGACATCTTACACAATGCAGACAGCTGCTTGCATCAAATGCCCTAGTCTGCTGGTCAGATTTGAGTCACCATTAAGAAATGAATTATCGACTGCTTTGGACGTGCGGGCGCAGGTGGATGCGACATTGACTCAATAGGTTCCTTCTGGTGAAGGATGGTGATCTTCGTATTCATTGTGCTGCTTTTCTATGCTGCAAGTACGGATGAACTTATTGCTACAAGAATCAGCTGCTACATCGAACGGACTAGTGAATACCTCGCTAAATGTATGGATGACCTGTATGGGGCAAATGTATGAATGGTCTTCATGGGGCAAACGTATGGATGGCTCTCTTGGGGACACATGTATGGATGGCTTTTAAGAGGACAAATGTATGAATGGCTTTCAAGAGGACACACGTATAGATGGTCCGCATGAGGACAAATTTATGGATGGCCTTCATGGGGACACATGCACAGATGGCCATCATGGGGATACATTTATGGATGGCTTTCAAGAGGACAAACGTACAGATGGCCTGCATGGGGACACATTTATGGATGGCTTTGATGAGGACAAACTTACGGATGACATGCATGGGGACACATTTATGGATGGCCTTCATGGGGACACACTTATGGACGGCTTTAAAGATAACAAACATACGGATGGTCTGCATGGAGACAACTGTATGGATGGCTATCGTGGGGACACATGTACAGATGGCCTTCATGGGGTCACATTTATGGATGGCCTTAAGAGGACAAACGTACAGATGGCCTGCATGGGGACAAATGTGTGGATGGCCATCATGGGGACACATGTACAGATGGCCTTCATGGGGATACATTTATGGATGGCTTTAAACAGGACAAACGTACGGATGGCCTGCATGGGGACAAATGTATGGATGGCCATCATGGAGACACATGTACAGATGGCCTTCATGGGGATGACACACAGTCAGATCACCAGCTCATTGTTAAAATGAATGTGATAGACACCGCAAAGTAATGTAATATAATGGAGCACTTATATAGCGCAACTCAAGTCAGAGGCGCTCATTGTACAAGTGAGGTGTGGACAACTCTACTAAAGTCTGCGAACAGCAATACACTCATCTCTTGGTCTCTTTGACACCACATAATGGAGACTGGATGCTTGTTCCTTCAGCAACTGCATCTGGAATCTGCCATTCTGATGAAGTGATACGAATTGCAGTATGACCTAATCTCCGCGCCATGCCACGTTAGCCACATTCCTAAAACAGTGGCAATAGAGTTGACACAAGAGAACTATTATGGTCTGGCCTGAAGAAACAGCTCTGGCAGACACTAACCACATAACACGCGAATAGCCTACAGCATGTTGACAGTGCTTGGCTGGTTGGCTTAGCAAACATCCCTGGTAGAAAAAACAAATTTGGATGGAAAGATGATTTCCTAGCAGCAAGTGATTAGCTTCAGCTTTGGCTAAGCCTGATTCTGCGAATTCATTTAACTGACTTCCCCAATAGAGAACACAGATGCGACATGTATCTCATGGCCTTCTTGAGGCTTGTTACCTGGTCGATTTGCCTGGCATGCTGCTGTCTAAATGACCTAATCTGTTGAAGCATTTATCCTGTGGATTTCCCTGCAATCAAAGAACCATCTGGCCTATGCAGAGCTGACGGCAACAGACCCGCCGGGCTTACACGCACGCATCCCATGGCATGATGGCTGTACTCTGATTAGATTATTACTGCAGCTGACAACATGGCCGCTTCATACTTGAGTGCAACAGCAGAACTGACGGCTTCTAGGAAACTATCCATATTCTGTCCACTTCAGTCACAGTATCCTTTTGTTCTTCTTGCCTTTTTAACTCTTGACCACATCAACAATGCTTGGCTTACTTTTACCACAGAGCAGCTTCAGTGATCTCTGATGCATGGGATCTGGAGATGTAAGAGGAACACGATGTGTCGTCTGCGCAATTGCGCATGTCATCAGCCATCTTGGTTGGTTGGTTGACTGATCGACAACTTCAAGTCATTTCGACAGATATTTTCATCTAAAGGCAGAATTGGATCAGTCATTTCGAACATGTTGGGAGATTTCTGCAGCTAAGCTTGCATATCGGTTGTAATCGTTGGTTTAGCCAAGGATTCCTTATTCTTGATTGAAGGGTATTTTGTTCCATATGACTGCATGAGGCCCATCTATTTTATGCACGGTCAAGTCTAAGCATACGGTAACAGGATATTACCTCTGGACATTACCCCACCCCTGGACATTACCCCAGGACATTAACCCCCTTAGGACAATACCACCCCCAACATTACCTCCCCATAACTTGAACTGTGCTTTAAAACAAATTTTTGGTGAAAAATTAATTAACAAATTAAGATTAATTAAAATTAATTAACAAATTTAGTGTAATTAACATTATTAACACGTTAAATAGCAAGAAGAATGATTTATAGTAATATTTGCCAATAACTCCTCGATCACTACACAGTTTGCATGTATAACGCGCCCCATCGCTTGAGAATGTTTTAAATATCACAATATTTCCATAGCACAAAAATGGATAAAGTGGAAAGTGTTTGCGGAAAAAAATAATGCATATAAAATAATTATGCGTGTGTCAAACAAAAATATTCTGCAAATTGTAGTATAAGCTATGAATGTGAGAAATGGTTAAAAGCACGAGTGAATGTGGAGCAAAAATAAAAGTTAAAAGATGATGTGGTAGGCTCATTTAATACCAGACAATGTCTATTTAATGGATTTGTAATAAATTCTGATTTATTAGCATCATAAATATTGCACATTAATTAAGTAATGGAATGGGGGAGTAATGTCCGGGTGGATAATGTCCTAAGCAGGTAATGTCCTAAGCAGGTAATGTTCAGGCGGGTAATGTCCCAAGCAGGTAATGTCCTAAGGGTATTATCCAGGCAGGTAATGTCCTAAGCAGGTAATGTCCTAAGCAGGTAATGTCCTAAGCAGGTAATGTCCTAAGGGGTAATGTCCAGGTGGGTAATGTCCAGGCGGGTAATGTCTGGGGGTAATGTCCTAGACGCGGACCATGTACGCCAACTGTTGCCAAGTGTCTTCGTCCTGGTGGAGGACTACCGACCTGGGCCATTTCAGTGACCTCGATCACTACATTACATTTTCCATGCCCATCAGTTATGTTTTAATACTTTAATGCTGTCACCTTTTACAAAACTTTCTCCCTTTGGTGGAACTTTTTAGCACATCCAGACAGCTTATTTCTCCTCAGCAGCATTAGAGTCTCAATTCTCAAAGGACTATATATATATTATCTCGGAGAGTAACAATTGATATTAATTAGGGTAATTCTTATCTGCTGTCAGCAGCCACGCAGCGACCTAAAAAAACTCTATCCAATGTATAATCATCGCTATTGTAATGTATTGTATTGTATTTGAGCACTTGTAATGCACATCTGGTAGGGTGAACTGACAGTGTTCAGAAGTGCTGCCAGTAACTAAGCAAAACTTCAACAGTCAGAACAAGTCAATCACGTATGACACAAGCTAGAAGACACAGCCGTGCAAGCAGCAACATTGGTTTATATAATGAAAGAGGGAATCTGTATTACTTACGAAGCGAAGTCAAACATACCTTGGGATCAAATATTGCTTGCCGCCTGCCCAGGCGTGGCATGTCGGCCATCTCCGAAAATCCTGCATAAAGGTGGGAGCGATTTTCTGCATCAGTGGCCTCTGTAGCTTCAGCCATTTTCAGTGCAACATTGCAAGAAGTCACCTGCTGGTCATCCTAGAAAAGTAAAAAGTAATAAAGCTTGTCATTTCAACGCTTAAAAGTATAACGACTCGACAAATATCTAACTGATTTCACTAAGAACCAATAACTCTGCAGTTCAGCTTCCGTCTTTCACTCACCCACCTCTGCGATGAGTTTAACAGAAACGTCATGATTGAGTTATTCAATTGACATGGAAAGACCTTCTCACCATTCCAAACACCTCGATTGACTAGACTTTTAAGCGACCGTGAAAGCAATGCATGTTGTCGTTAAAGAGTTACTGAGCTCTGAAGTATTGTTTCCAAGCCAAACAATATATAAATTCCTGAAAAAGTCTCTGAAGACCATAAAAATCAGAGATTAACTAGCCCTACCAATAAACTTTATACAAAATCAGTTGACTTCGGTGTCACCTGATGATGGTTAAGTAAATAAATTCAATTTTCATTTGCCTGCAAAATTCTGGGACAAATTGACCAACCTCATCTGACAGATCTATGGGATGTCATCAAACTGCTATCCACAGACTCAAATTAAACTCGGCATTTGTCTCAGCCCTTGTCTGCACATGTATACGTACATAGCATATTTCCTCTTCACTTCATTCGAGGGCATATGTGCAGACATGAGAACGTATAAAAGGACTGTTAGGATAGTTGCAGATTCCTAACTGGTGTTTATTCCTACATCAACTTATATCCTAGTCAGAAGATAATAAAACCATACTACTAAAATTCATGAGTACACTTGCCTAAACAACCGTATTATTTTTATAGACAAGATTGGGTAATCAAATAAGAAGGATTGTGTAACACTGTACCAGGTATTTGCCATCACCAGCACAGCCAATTCCAATACTCTACAGCATTTGCAGAATAAAAATAGTTGTTTGTATTGTAGACAATGATCATTACTACTGAATCGTTGAGAATGGAGTACATTAATGCTGAGAGATAGGTCTACAAATATATCAGTAAATGAATGCAGAATTTTCATTTTCTCTCTCTCAGGTTTCATGTGTTCATGTATTGGATCAAAGAATCTTCATTCATCACAAACAAAAAGGATGTCTGAACCACCTAACATGATATATTAGCACATCTATATATCAAAGCAGAATCTCAAAGCAGAATCACTACACGATCTGTCTACATGAATGTTTAAATATACGCAGATGAACTGGTACACATAACTAATAGAAATAACATAAGGGGTTGCACTAAGGGAACTGGGATAATTCCTCAACCAAATTAACTAAATCTTACTGTTCAAAACACCAGATAGAAGACAGATTGCACCACAGATGACACCACAGATGACACCACAGATTGTACCATAGATTACACTAGATTGCACCACAGACTATACCACAGATGACATCACGGATTGTATCATAGATTACACCAGATTGCACCACACATTCCACCACAGATTGTATCATAGACTGCACCACAGATTGCACCACAGATTACACCAGATTGCACCACATATTGCACCACATATTGCACCGCAGATTGCACCATAGATTGTACCATAGATTGTACCATAGATTACACCAGATTGCAGCACAGATTGTGCCACATAGTGCACCGCAGATTGCACCACAAATTGCAACACAGACTGCAACACAGATTGCAACACAGATTGCAACACAGATTGCAACACAGATTGCAACACAGATTGCACACATGAGTAAGTAAAAAGGAGAAGAATTAATAGGAATAGGAACACACCGCTAAAAGCTGCTTCGAGGATATCACTTTGACTGTATCAGTAAAAGCCTTTTACTTATTTTTGCACATCAAAACACGAGAAACAGAACCTGTAACTGGGATCAAAGTGGCAGAGCGCAAGAACCACAGAAGCCGACAGATAATTAAGCATGCATCAGCACACATCATTTCCAAGTTTAATCATTATCATGCTTTTCAACGAAGGCGATCAAAGTGTGACGAATTAGCCCATGTCGCGTCGACACTTGCCTACGAATGAGGCCGCAATGCCATCGAAACCGGCTCTCATCTGCCTTCTCACTGAAATTAGCTGCCACTGGAACTCGCTGGAAACCCATTAGACTACGATCTTATGGCCACCGAACCAGTTGCCGTGTTTATGGAGTTCAACCCCACTAGTATGCGTGACTCGACTAGTCGCCATTATGCTTGCCAACGCATATTTAGCCCCTCATTATGAGGGAATGCAATGGTTTACAAGTACGAAGAAAAACATAGCACTCATTCTCAAGCTGTTCACCTCAGCCTGTTCAGAATTATTGAGACAAAACTGCCATCAAGCAGGATATACAAACCATCCGTATTACGTAACATGAACATGATGACAAATGAAAAACATTCAAGGAGCTGTCTCTCTGTAACAGTAGGTTAGGGTAGTTGGACAAACATGACTCACCGTCATCAACTATATTCTCTTGATTTGCCGAGAATTTGAAGCAGTCAAAATAACAGTACACACGATCAGTTTACAGTAAACTACACTTTCTATTTTAATTTAACCACGCCGTGACTGAGGCTGCAATGCCATGCTAAGTTTAGTCAATAAAGTAAGGGTCCACAGAGTATTGAATCACAAGTACTTGGATGTACTACTTGCCAGATCTGGATCATCAAAGTACCGTTGGTTCCTCATGCAAAGCTCCACATTTTTCACGTAATAAGCAATTTTCTAAATAAATGTAAGTACAGGTAATAACTAACTAAAGCATTTCTTACAGAAATGGACTTCGACTTCTGATGTGAACATTTAAATTTCGATTTTCTGGTGAATTATATATGAACAAAGTTAAACAAACAAAGAATACTCATTTTATTTAATTTTCTAAGTATTTGTATTTGTGTGTATAATATTTGCAAAGGTGAACATCATCAGAATAGTGTCGACACATTGAATGCTTCAATTCGGACTCTTAGGGTCGCCTAAGTAACAGAGAAATGAAGTTACAC
The DNA here is from genome assembly GCA_959347315.1 of Bimastos eiseni. Lineage (NCBI taxonomy): Eukaryota > Metazoa > Annelida > Clitellata > Crassiclitellata > Lumbricidae > Bimastos > Bimastos eiseni. The sequence continues at coordinate 21,865,055 of OY365821.1, forward strand.
TGGAATGTGATGTAAAGTATTAATTTCAGCAATCGATAATTGCACTGTCTTGATTATTTCACTGAGGAGCCAACTCTCTCCATGCAACTAATCCTCATCACCAATAACGCATGCATAATCGTAATTGTAATCTCTAAATTTTTAAAGCGCTACTTGAAAGCCAAGCGCAGGGCACCAGCTTATTCACGGGCGCATGCATAGATAGGACTTCTCATAAGAAATTTACTTTGTATTGGACTTTGTAAGAATGATTCCCTTTACGAGGGCAACATGTCCCTAAGTTCCCTCACCAAGGCCCTGGGAGGGAAGCTTAGGGACAACATATTGCATGTGAAGATGTTTAAACAGTGATCAAATAATGGCCAATAGCCGAACACAGAGAACACACAGAAGCCGAGACATTTTCCACAATTGAAGCTTTGCCTAACTGACACAGGACATGAGGTCATAAAGGAAGACATGTCCTTTCGCCAGACGTCGTCTGGCAACCCTAAGCACACCACCCAATTCTTCACAGGGATCATATTCCCAAGGTTTGGCAAACATGGCACGAAGAGCAAACAAGAGCCTTGCTCAAGTATGGAGAGCACAGCTTGGAAACAATTGGCAATTTGCACTTGAAGGGTATCAAATCGTATTTTATTTATGCAATTGTAATCTGTTCAGGAGAAACTTCTCAGACCACAGCTGCAGTAGTGAAGAACAGTTAACCAGTAATGAACTGCAAATCTCATACAACTTTAGTTTACTGCAGGGATTTCAACATCTTTGTCAGTCAGTTTCAGAAACCGTGAAAACCTGATCCTATACAAATACTTTTCATGGTACAGGGCATCCTATAGCCATTGGACCATGACAACAATTCAGAAACAAACTATGCAGAATATTTATCTTATATACCCAGATCCTGATAGCAGAGCTACAGAAAAGGTGTAAACACTAGCATTTGACACCCCAGTAAGGTGTAAAAGATGTGTAGTTAACGTGTGTCACATAATGTTGTAAACACTAGCAAAACATTTAACATCCCAGTTAATGTGCATCACATACTGTTGTAAAACACAAGCATTTAGCACCCAAGCCAGGTGTAAAAACGTGCATAACATAGTGTTCACGATCAACCTACCAGAGGCCAACCCTTGAAGTCAATAAGCTGACATGTGCTAACGACGGCTCCAGGTCTCAGATTCCATGACAAATCCAACGTCAATAATGAGACGTCTATCAATAGCGGAGATGGCCGCTAATGAAAGCGACCTGACAGATCTGGCTCGGATGGAAGGCGACAAGGCAGCACCATCGAAGCAATAAATCAGCGTGCAACTAAATACATCGTGCAATTTGCTCAGGAAGATCATTGGCTTCTGTTCAGCCGAAGGCAAAACAATGACAGAATACAGGACAAATTTACTTAGCAAACACCCTCCATAAATCATTATGAAATAGAATCCAATATACAAACACTTCACACAGAAATCTGTATGCCAAAATTAAAGAAATTGACTAAAAATAATAATAGGCTCTCTAGTCACACACAAAAACACGGTACAAGTACAAAACTTATTGTTAATGAAACAATGTTTAAACGTAATCATGCTAAATTTAGTTCTGAGCTTCTCAGAATTTACATAACAATAATTCTGAGTCTATACAGAATGTTGAATTGTTGACCTGCAACTCATGCATCAAGAAGACAAAACTGAGGCTGGGCTGAAGGGTTTGACAAGTCTTATAGAGTTTAAAATTGAAAGGCAAAAATAAAAATATTGGAAATCTTTGTGACCGATTATGAACAGCAGCAGAGATCTGACATCAAATGTTTCCATGACGTGTCAAAAGTGCGATGAGAAATGGATAAGAAGTCACAATGTCAGTCACATCGACACAGGCTAGAGGCGTTTCTTTCACTGGTAAGTTTGCAATAACAATGAAGAAAACATTGAAATAAGGTATACAAGTAATTAAGTAAGCGATGCTAGAAGACCAGTATGCACATCTACTGCCAGAAGAATTGGTTGAACAAGAAATCTATGATAAGTTATGACAAACTTATAAAAAAACATCTTATTTTACAGAGTTATGCCACACTAGCAAACAGAGTTATGCCACACTAGCAAATAGAGTTATGCCACACTGGAAAACAGAGTTATGTCATACTAGCAAACAGTGTTATACACTTGAAAACAGTATGACTTGTAGATCTAATGTAAAAACTCAAGCAGCAGAAGCTGAATTTATTAATTGATATCATCAGTATCAATGCAATGAATGCTGGATGACTTCTACTGGCAAGGTAACATTATTTCTGGAAAGACTCGTCTTGTGGCCGATTAATAGTGTAGTGGTAAGCATGCACTGGACAGTCTTCTTCTTCTTCTTAGTTGTGGCTCATAAACGATATGAATACCAAGGGCAACTGCACCATCTTGGAAGCTTAAGAATACAGGGAATTTCAGACCCGTATCTGATTGTCGTCATCTGGGTTTTCAAAGTCACATATTTGATGCTTTGAGACAAAGGCAAAAGCCAGGATTTGCCCAAACGACATTTCCCCAGTGTCTTCCTAACTCTCTACAATTTTACGCATTCACTGTGTCCAGGGTCAGAGCAGCCTTAACAATATACTGACCAAATTCCCAATGATCAGCTAAAGTCTTGCTATATCATCAGGCAAATTAGCATGCCACGACACAACTGCCAATTCAGTAGATAGTAACAACATCGTCTCTGTCAAGCCAGAAATTGTTAGGTTACCTGGATGTATATACTTAGTCTTTCAAGGCAATAGTAGTTGTGGATGTATATTAATCAATGAAACTTGATATAGCGCTTCTTCAAGAAATCTACTCAGAGGTGCTCCCAGTCCAACCACGGTCAAATAGGACAGTTTTAAGAGAAGAGGAGAAAGAAGATGAGGAAGATCCTAGTAGAGCATAACCGGAAATCGCCTCGGACATTCGCCTCGGCCGAATATTGGACTATTCGGAAGTATTCGCCTCGGCAAATATTACACCGGTAAATACCTAAATATAACTTTTTGATAAAATAATTTTTTGATAAAATAATATTTTTTCATAAAATAAATTTAGGACTAACCGACTTCTTATAAGTTATTGATTAACTAAACAAGAACTTAACATTCCATTTAATTTTTTTAAATTTATATATTTTAATTTCTTTTGGCTACATTCCCCAGATGGCAACCAAATCAGTAATTTTCCCACTTGCATTGGCTCCACAAACTTTCAAACAAAAGAGAGTAAAGAGGTCGTTGATAACTTAATAATTCAAATTTTATAACCAAGGTTTTACATTCTTTCACAAATAAAGTTATTAAAAAATAAATATATTGTTATAGCCAAGAGTGCGACGATACACTATATGAAGGATATTGCTATAGACTCTGCATTGACTATAGATAGTTCCCCGTAGATGCGCATGTGGCAGGTTAATTACGCTTTTGTCTACGGATGGTACTCGCTGCTGTCGCTGGCCAGATTTGCCGCTACTATTCGGTTCGTACCCGGATTCGGCAAATAGTTCATCCAAATACTCAGATTCGGTACTCGGTGGAAATTGTCTACTCGGTTATGCCCCAAATCCTAGGTAAAAACCGGAGGTCCAGAGGAAGCCCATTCTAATTGGTAGGGCCTACAACAGAGAAGGCACGATGCTGCAGAATAATAGTAAGTGAGAATGGAATGCTGAGAAGGTCTTGCACAGCCGAGCGCAGCAATCGGGCAGCATAGCTCCTGAAGGTAAACAGGTGCAGCCTCAACAAGACAGCGCCATACCAAGGAGTCAAAATGCAATGCGCTGTGGGATGGGAAGCCAGTGCAACACATCACGCCATATATACACACTGCCAATGCATCAGGGTGGCCTTGATTCATGCCTGAGATTAGAATTGCAGACTAGAATTGCAGACTAGAATTGCAGACTAGAATTGCAGACTAGAATTGCAGACTAGAATTGCAGACCAGAATTGCCGACCAGAACTGCCGACCAGAACTGCCGACCAGAACTGCCGACCAGAACTGCCGACCAGAACTGCCGACCAGAACTGCCGACCAGAACTGCCGACCAGAACTGCCGACCAGAACTGCCGACCAGAACTGCCGACCAGAACTGCCGACCAGAACTGCCGACCAGAACTGCCGACCAGAACTGCCGACCAGAACTGCCGACCAGAACTGCCGACCAGAACTGCCGACCAGAACTGCCGACCAGAACTGCCGACCAGAACTGCCGACCAGAACTGCCGACCAGAACTGCCGACCAGAACTGCCGACCAGAACTGCCGACCAGAACTGCCGACCAGAACTGCCGACCAGAACTGCCGACCAGAACTGCCGACCAGAATTGCCGACCAGAACTGCCGATTAGAATTGCCGATTAGAATTGCTGACTAGAATTGCTGACTAGAATTGTCAATTAACCTGATAACCAAAAGCAGGTCATTGCTATGACCTAATAACCAAAAGCAGGTCATTGTCCTGACCAGATAACCACAAGCAGGTCATTGCTCTGACCTGATAACCAAAAGCAGGTCATTGCCCTGACCTGATAAACACAAGCAGGTCATTGCCCTAACCTAATAAACACAAGCAGGTCATTGCCCTGACCTGATAACCAAAAGCAGGTCATTGCCCTGACCTGATAAACACAAGCAGGTCATTGCCCTAACCTAATAAACACAAGCAGGTCATTGCCCTGACCTGATAACCAAAAGCAGGTCATTGCCCTGATCTGATAACAACAAGCAGGTCATTGCTCTGACCTGATAACCAAAAGCAGGTCATTGCCCTGACCTGATAAACACAAGCAGGTCATTGCCCTAACCTAATAAACACAAGCAGGTCATTGCCCTAACCTAATAAACACAAGCAGGTCATTGCCCTGACCTGATAACCAAAAGCAGGTCATTGCCCTGATCTGATAACAACAAGCAGGTCATTGCTCTGACCTGATAACCAAAAGCAGGTCATTGCCCTGACCTGATAAACACAAGCAGGTCCTTGCCCTAACCTAATAAACACAAGCAGGTCCTTGCCCTAACCTAATAAACACAAGCAGGTCATTGCCCTGACCTGATAAACACAAGCATATTATTGCCTTGACCTGCTAAACACAAATAGGTCATTGCCCTGATCTGCTAACCACAAGCAGGTGATTGCTCTGGCCTAATATCCAAAAGCAGGTCATTGTCTTGATCTGATAACACAAGTAGGTCATTGCCCTGACCTGATCAATACGATCTTGTGACTCTTGTCATTGCCCTGACCTGATAAATACGATCTTGTGACTTGTCATTGCCCTGACCTGATAAATACGATCTTGTCATTGACCTGATAACAGACCTTTCTGCTCGAAACCCATCACTAACATTTAAAACTCACCAGAGAGAACATTTAACAATGCCTGCATTACAACAACCTCCATCACCAGCTCTGCAAAACACCTCTGCAACCAACTCCATCAGGCTTCAAGTCATCGCCACAGCCATTTGTGTAGCGTCATTTCTGGTCCCATCACCATTCGTCCAGTCCCGCTACTTTTCGCAATGTCCTGCAGTAAGTGCCAGTAAATCATCGGCGAGAGAATAGCAGCTTAAAGTTTGTTTTCCGAGAGTGTATTATGCGCACTGGACGCCTCAAACCAGAGTAATAACGCAAGTGCGTCGGTGACTACAGAGTATACATGTAGTGGAAGCCTCGTCTGTCCCAGTTCATACGGGATGCTAATAAACATAGGCAAGTATTACAGATATATAAGTCATCTCGAGTGACAAGATCCCAGGTATCTGAGAAGCGCTGGCTGTAGCCACAGACACTCGTCCGCTTGTTCTCTCGTTCACTCACTCGATCCGGCCTTTGATGGCCTTAAGACGTGTCCTCTGCTATTAATAGTTGATTGATTGGTAGTCAGAGCAATACATTAGCCAAAGCTGATGCTGCTGCTGCCGCTGAAGCTGGCGGTGCTGACGCCAGGGCCGACCTGCCCACGTCCAGCGAGTGTCCGGCCGGCGTCCAGCAGCCGACAGCATCCGGCAACTAGTAGGATGGAGGACACATCGCCGACGGTGGTCGTGGTCATGGTGGTGGAATATTGTAGCTGGAGCTGCGGCGTTGCCGGCGGCAGGGGCAATGTAGCATGTGATTTCATCAGCGATAATGTCGTCCCACCATTGCCGCTAGTATATCGTTTAGGGCCGGTCGGCGACAATATGTAAGCCCAGAGATTAGACACGGTTGCCGTGTGTGGCCACATGACTAATGTTTATTAAAAACCAATGTGCCACTAAGATGGCTGGATGAACGCAACAGAAAGCATCTGGAGCGCCGACTTTCAAACGTTTGCGAATTTATACATTTAAAGGCACGATATAGACGTGTCTATTAGTGCTGTGCTCTGAAGTACTGGTTACAAATCACACGTTCAGCAAAAGAGCGACGATACTTGTCGACACTTGTCTTAACTCACGAGAACGAACTATGGTGATTTGATGAACAATGCCAGCACACTAGTAGTGTAGCACACTATAAGAAGCATAATTTTTCAAGATCTCAAAGACATTTTTGGGAAGGTTTCACAAGATACGATTGGCATTTTGGACTCGCATTCCTTGCATTTACCATAAACACTCCACTCTGACTAAGATAGAAATATTCAGATACCACAAGGAGTAGTATCAGCAACACTGAGACTAACCATTACAAACAACACTATCTTTTACACTTAAGTTATAATTTCAATCATAATCACGACAGTGCATCATTCATACTTCATTTCTAATAATAAAAATGATAATAATAATAATAATTATAACGATAATGTAATCTGATGACGACGATGACGATAATGATAATGATTAATGAAGATGATATGATGATTGTGATGGTGGTAGATGTGGCTGTGACTTTGGTGACGTCATCATCAAAAATTGCATAAATTGCTACCGAAAACAAATCACAACACTTGCAACCAAAAGAATCCGATACGTGAGCAAAGAGAACTGCTTCTCTCACCAACGGATTTACACACCTATAGTTGAATAAGCCGACTACGAAGACGTGCCATGGCTATTGCCTAGGCTGCCCCTCCTCCCCTTCCCCCCCCCCCCCCCGACTACGACGACACAGCAGAGTCTGGGTTGTGGCCTCTCATGGAAGACGGATAATGACAAGGCAGGAAGACAGGCCACAGCTGCAGAGGCAGCCATCAGCAGCGGCAACAGTCGACTGCAAAGCAAAACAGCAGATGTGTGACCGGCTCTCACAAAATGAATCGCATGTCGCCATTCCCTCATACAGATGTATCCCTTTTAAATGAGCTACACGTTATTTACGTGGTCCAAGTGGCTGTAGCAATAATTGAATTTAACAAAAGAATATAATTTGATAGGTCATATGTTGGCTACCAGATCTGTTCTAAGATCTTATGTAGGGCTATTAACGATAAATTTCATTTTAATAGCTAACTTTTGAATGATTAACGATTAATTAATTGTTAATTTCATTTACATCACAAAAATGTGTATAATTACATTTGTCAAACAAATTAATGACATTTCAATTAAAATTCCCAGTTACTGAATTTAGTTACACTATACAGAAAATAACACAGGCGATTTTCTTGCTCATACTGAAGTGTTAGATCGATGGTATGCAAACGATTTGTCGCAATGACTGCAATAAACGTTATCAGCATTTTCGATATTTCTGTTAGTAATAATTTAAATCCAAAATTTTCATGTAATCGACATGATATGAGTTTGTATTTAATATCTGTTACTATCCGCCGCCATATTGCAGTGTATACAGTTTATTTTGTTTCTTTCAGACTGCCGGTACATGTTGGTTAAGGGCGGAATAATCAAACGATTAATCGTGAAAAAAAATGTTATTGTTAAAATACATTAACAAATACTCGATTAATTAATTAATCGTTAATTTATCACAGCTCTAATTTTATACATTATGTTTATATTTCTCACTCACAAATCATGGGAAAAGCCACTTGAAACCATTAACTTGGAGCTATCCAAGTTAGCCGATTGGTTTTGTGCAAATAAACTCACAATCAACTTGGATAAGACCAATTTTATTTTATTTAGTTCCCAAAGGAAAATTGTACCAAAGGTAATAAGTGTCCACATAAAAGGCGTACCGATCAGTCAGTTAGAGTCCATTAAGTTCCTTGGGGTATATGTTGACCACCATCTATCCTGGGCTATACATATTGACCATATTGCCCACAAAATAGCTAAAAACTTGGGCATATTATCCAGAGTTTCTCACATTATCCCAAAATTCATCAGACATTAACTTAATGTGACCTAATCTGGTCTTCCAATTACACATCAAGGCTTAACAAACTTGTAGTTTTACAAAAAACGGGAGATACGTCTTAAAGCAGGTGTCCATAGAAGTGAACACACTGACCCAATATTTAAAGATCTTCAATTACTACAAGTTGATCAACTAAAAATACTATTTTTTTACCATTATGCACAGTCGTATGGTCTCGAGACAGTGTCTCAGCCTCGGTACATCTCGAGAGAGCTTTTTAGTGTCTCGGTCTCGGAAGCCTGCCGTCTCGGTTTCGAGGTAGTGTCTCGAATTTTTAGAAACTGTCTTGAAGTGAAAGTCTTGTTCTGTCTCGAATAAGTGGTCTCAATAAGTTTCGCGTTAATTGTCTTAAAATCTTCTACTAGAAACTGAAACCGGAATCTACGAGAAACGGTATTTCTGATTAACGCGTGAGTCACATGATATTGAAATCAATTTAATTACCTTAAAATAGAAAAATGTTTGAAAGACAACCTGAAATTGTGAAGTTTCCTTTTACGCAATTTGATTTTTTTGACAAACAATAGCTATGCCGTGCCATTGGTCATTGATGTAAAACCACGGGCCCATTGAACTGGAACGCTCTTCCACTGGAAATACGTTCTTCTATTACCCCTTATTCACTTAAAAACAAGTTGCAATTCTTTTTAATAAATGGTACATAGATGACCATGTCAGATCCCAACAGGGATTGGTCGATGTTATGCTTTTGGTCTCACACTTGTCGCCCATGCACATCTCCGCAACAGTTAAGTTAGTTAACCAGTTAAGAATTCTTTGTTTCTGGGAATTGATTTATTTCATCCAGTGTGCCAAGAATAGAAAAAAATGTTAATGAAGGTGCTTTTCTTTCTATTGGTAATTCTGCTACTCAGATGTCCCTTCTAGCGGGATTTCAATCCCTTTCGGGGCTCACTTTGTAGCTTTTTGTCTATAACTGATGTTCTTTATGTATTTTTTGTCTTTAGCAAAATGTTTGTTGTGTGGCTACAAATAAACAAATTGATCGATGTGTTTTACTTTGAAAGTGATGGACTTTTGAAACGACCATGCATAGCATGCACTGCTCATTTTTTCACATGCAGCATACAATCAGTGAACAAAATGTAGAAAATCATTGAAATCTTCTGATATTTACGGTGCAACACTTATTGTCAATACATTACAGTATAGAGTGCATCTATCACAACAACCCCTATACAATCAAAAATGTAGACAGCAAACGTATATCTGGAACAATTATATTAATATATATATATATATCCACACAACAATCCGAGAAGATATATATATATAATATATATATATATAATATACATACATATGTATGTATGTATATTAATATATATATTAATTGTAATCAAAAACTCATATTTGGTACTTAATAGACAATATCAGTGTCCACATATGCCAGAATAGAGAAACCAGCTTATTAACCCGTACTACACAAAATCAAGACCACAATATCCAAGCTGTTCTGTTCATTGCTGTGAAAGATCAGAAACTGAGGAGATCAATCCGAGGAGACAGCATATGGCGGTAATCGGTGACGATAGTGATTGTATGGAGTAGAATCAAGATAGGATGGACAGTAGTGGCTGGTGACGAGGCTAAAAAAAATTCACCGTGCAAATCGAGCCGGAAGTGGGTCAATGCTGATCACTTTTTGCTCTGGGCGCGGCCATTTCCGTTCACAGTCAGAGTCGTTCCTCCTCCTCCTCCTCCTGTCCTCCTCCTCCTCATCCACGGCCTTCTTCTCTGGTCATGATTACAAAGCTTCCACGAGAACGTAAATGCGGATATCCAGGAGCTGAGACATTGATTTTGCCGGCTATCATGAATATTCGAAAAAGCGCGCCGGCCAAAACCAAGCTCCAGTTCCTGTCCAATCCTCCTACCCCTCCATTCCCCGTTGCCATGATAATGTAATAAATCTCATTCAATTGTCTCCATCGTTCAGGTATACCTCAGACACGTGCACGCGGTTTGATCCCATTGCGAAGATGCATGGAAATCCTTACCGGATACTGGAACCTCTGGAACAGGTAAAAGACTTGAAGAGGTATCAAAGTCAACATCACTAGATTCTTACGGGGGCAAAACAGATTTGTTTGAATTTTTTGAAGGTTTTTATACTTTTGTTATCACTAGAAAGGAGGGAGTGGGAGAGGTTCATGGAATTGGCACCAAACAAGGTTGACTCGTAAGTATAAATTATTTCAGAAACCAAAAAGAAGATTAGATCATAAATTCTTCAGACCAAGAGTCTCAGACATGCTGGAGAATAGCACCATCTCAGTGAACACTATCTCATCTTTTAAACAAAAGTTAGCTGTGATGGACGTCGATAACTAAAACGAAGCATCCCAATTTTAACTTTCAGTAGTTCTACACATTTTATGAACCACTTAAATTCTTGGTATGTAGTGTTATGTTGTGTTAAGTAAGTATCCTTTCATAATAGTGCTCAGAAAATCTGAATCTTAACTAAATTTGTGTCATGGCACTTTTTGATCATAGCACCCATTGAATAATTCAACATTAATCTTGATTCTATATGAAAAACATACAGATGGCAAATGCAAGGCACCAGCATAACCAGAAGTATTTACTTGTATCAGATAATTATAGGCTCCATAGCTAACAATCAAGGAGTGATTAACAGCAGAGATTTTCTCCTCCTTACATTCACTGATTAATGTGGCTATTCCCATTTTGCATGCCTTTTTCTCCAGTTATTTCACCCCAGGGCTCAAAGGTCAACTCTTCCCCTCTGTAATTCTGTATCCAATGACATAACTAAAAGCAGATGGAAGAGAAGAGCAATTCCTTGAGCTAGCATCAGAGGTAGCCATGGGTTCAAAATGTCAGCAACCTCATTTTCTCAGCCTTGGCATATGAGGATGGGGGTGGCTAGTCCTCTCCCTTGCCATATCATCTTCCCACAGACAGCTAAATTTGTTAGGGTTGAAGGCAGAGCAGAAATCTTGAACTAAATCTCTGCCCTTCCATGGATTTGAATCCCTACCTCTCGATAGACAGTCCAGCACGCAACCACTACACCATTTCACACCCCTAGAACTAATAATCAACATCAAGCTGATTTGTGAAGGCTTGTTAAAAGATGGCTTCTTGCATAAGAGGCTTATTTAGACAAATGATGAGGAGGAGGATGACGATCATGATGACGACGACAACAATAATGATGATGATGACAACAATGGCAAAGATGATGATGATAGTGGTGGTGGCGGCGGCGGCGACGACGACATCGACATCGGTTTACAGATGCCCACAAACAAGGATGATGAAAGTAACTTATGGTAGTAATAATTTCCATTGTCATCCCTGTTGAGGATCACGATGAGATGACGGTGATGATGACAACTAGGATGAAGATGATGACGACCATGACGATGATGGTGATAGTGATAATGATGATGACCATGAAGATGCCCAAGATGCATTAAACTTCACAAAGATATTTGTCTCATCTTACAGAGCAGGCAATTGCTAATGGTTGCCCTATTTCAATGTGCACTAACCATTCTGAGTTTGTTTTTATGAGGTCTTATCAACAGTTGTATTGTATTGCATTGTATAAGAGACACAGATGGGCAATTAGCAACAAACCCTCGATTATCCTTAGGCAAAACACTGACTGTGTCAAGTTACTTGATCAAAACAGAACGTTATAATGCTGGCTGATCATGAAAAATCTTACTTCCTTAATGTAGGACTAATGAGCATAAAACAAGGAAACTATTTGTGACAACAAAAAACACAGCAGCCATATAAGGATCTCGGATTAAGAAAGGCAACAAACTGTTGTAATCTGCTTATCCATATTTACATGCGACATAGGTCCAGACATACAAATTATCATTATTATCAACAATAATAATTACCTAAGTCACATGTTTGTCTGTCACATTCAAGGCGCGTGATTGGACAAAAGCCGTCATTAATATGCACAAAAATATCAGCGCACAAACGTTGCTGCTGTTTGTGTTGTCGTCGTATGCAAATAAAGTTGACCTAAATAGGCTATATTCGATGGGCAGTAATTGTAATAGAAAACTTATATAGCGCCACTCGTAATCAGAGGCGCTCATGACTCTACACAATCGTGTAACGTAAGTATAGTTCCATTAACTATCATTAAAAATGGAAACTTAATGAGTAAAGGTGCATTTTAGTCTATTTTAAAATTTAAACCCGTTTCGTCCATATGTATTTTAGCGTTTTTTATTATTGCATGGAGCCTCTGCGGTCGAAACTTTGACCTCTAAACGCAAGGGAAAATAACTTCTATGGCTGAAAGTTCTTCACATAGTATGTGTAAATACGACACTATGAGTAATAGATCGTGTAATGTAAGGTTAACATTAAGTACAACCTCTGATTTTTCATGGTTTAACAGCTAGTTACAATATTACTAAAGTGCCACACAGAAATGCAAGTCATAGGCTATAATTCAAACAATTTTCTGAGATCTCTTTGCTTTTAATTTCTCAACTATTCCTGCTCTTTGACATATACTCAAGCATTTTCTCAATATATTTTCTTTTTTGTTATATGCTATTTTGCATTTTATTCGTTGTCCCGTTTGTTCATTCACTTCAATTTATTCTGGTTTAAAAGTCTTGTCATAGCCACTGGTTTTTACTGGGGAAAAGTCAATGCTGACACCCAGAAAAGCAAATTGGGCCTTGGCAATATTCCCCTTGTGTTTCCTCCCATGGACTATGGATGCACTTGTCTACCACAATTTGCGGTTATCAGTAAAAAGAGAAGAAGAGAAGTCCCTTAAGCTAGCCCTAAGGCAGCCATGGACATGAAGCATATCTGTATCTCAGCCACAGTATATACGAGGGCGGGTGGTCAAGTCCTCTCCCTCGCAGTCATATCCTCCCGCCAACAATAATACGGTCATTGTACTCATCGTAGGCCTATACCTGCACTATGGATAAACCTTTTGGTAAATTCAACCATGCACAGGTGCTAGATTACGTATACAATATGAAAATGCATCATTATTTAACAATAAAAAAATTAATAGTTGTATGCAAAAACAAAGTTAGCGCACGTACCATAATTTCGTCTGGGTCAACAACACCGTGTTCATCCAGAACTGGTAGGAATCGTGCCTCTGAACAGTCAGATCTTTCTCGTTTTCGATTTGGTTCCGTACGGTGTGTAAACGACTTGAAAGTAAGAGCGATCAGAACGCGGCAGACCGTCTTACGAAATCTATCGCCAGATTTGCTCGATTTCGACTCACTTGGCATCTTACAGTCCGGCTGCATATTTTGACAGCCGCCAAAGATAAGTTCGTCTCTAAGCCAGTCCACCGAAATAGTTTTCTCTGACAAAATCAGTCTAGCTAATCATTCAACTTTCTTATAAACAGTCTTGTAATCGTAAACTCCAAACTTCTAGAGCACAACTCGAAAGTCACACGAAGAGCATCAGCTTATTCGCGAGCGTTGACGTTATTCAAGAACACATTTTCCTGAAACGACCTGTTTCTTATTAGTAAATCTTTCCCAGATGCCACGTTCAATTTAGCGATCTAGAGTTGATCGTAATCAGTTTCCTCCGACTGAATTAATGGGACATTATTCCAGTCCTGAAACTAGATGGGCCTAGGCCTAATATTAGTTGTATCATAAAAACTTTCCCAACAGCAGCCTGCAACAGACGAATTTACAAAACTTCTAACGTCAGAAACTCGAAACGTGTTTTCAAAGATTCGTGATACACGTGTAAGAAAGTTTGCTGGCCTTTTCAACGATTACCAAGCTCTTACATTTACGAAAATGGTCCCAGACATCTGACTTTTCCGCGTCCTGCATCCAGAAACACAAAAGAATAATATTATGTTCATCACTGTTTATAAACATATCTATAGCGCTGCTAGGGATATATGCATAGGCATTGCTTGGCTGACTAGGTCGCTGCGGATCTAAAAGTTTCGAACAATAAAACGTGGTTGCCAGCAGCGTGTTCTCTGCCGCCAAGTGTCCGACGTTGCAGCGCGTTCGGCGTTCGATCCTCGACAAGAGAAACTCCCACTTCCACGGGCTCGCTTGATTGCTAGACAATGCCGAGCAATCTCGGTTTCAGATATCTTTATTGACTTGCCGTTGGAGCAACACTTGTTACATCTGAGCAATGGAACTTGGAACTGAGTTATTTTATAAAAGAACACTTAGGTTTGTCTTTATTTTTGTCGTGGATGGTCTTGGATGGCTCATGGGTAGATTTCCTGATTAGTGGCGGCGCTGGCCTAGAAAATTTGGTACGCAATAGCGGCAATAGGCCTACGCATATGTTCCGTACAAGATGTTCATTTTAAAACATTAAAACATATAACATAATGAAATTTTTAATTTTAGTAGGCCTATATTGTAAATGTTTAGACAACTAAGAATAGTAATTTCCTTAAAAATTGTTGTTGAAATATTTTTGGTGCTTTTTTTATCCTTTTTTGGGACGCAATTGCATATTTTGCGTCTATGCAGCGCCGCCACTATTCCTGATGATAGCCCAAGTCGGAGCAAGTCCCAAAGTTGAATTATCATATTCGTATTAATCTCAAAACTCCGAATGCGCAGCCCGAAAGCAAGGCACAGGGCACATGCTTATTCGAGAGCTACGTCCAATCAGAGGGGTTGTCCAACGAGTAGTCCTGGGAAGGACAAGGTCCGGTTGCCAAGAAGGGTCAAGGTAGCTGTTAGGGGTGTGTCATTTATGGCGGAGTGAGAAGGCGATAGATAGGAAGAATTGGGGGCGTGAATTCTGTTAGAGATGACACCAGTTTTGATTGGAAAGTCCGACGGGTGCTAAATAGAGAAGCCTGCGGCAGTTAATGGCGGATGATTGACAGTGATGCGGGAGGAATCGATAAGCTTACTGTGCGGAATTCAGATCGTTCCAGATGTGTGGTGCAGTCACTGCAGTGACCTAGTCCTACGTCACTACGTGTGATCTGGTTCGATTGGAGAACTTGTTAAAAGTCTAAGTATAGTGACCGTGAGTCGGGAATGACTATCAAGGAGGAGGATCTGACAGAACAGGTTGGTTGAATAGTGAAGAATTCAAGAATTATTTATGCAGGCTGTTCGTATGTGATGGGACTTTGAAGTGGATTCCACTCATTCGAGTGATTGAGTGACGCTGGCAAGAGGACAGCAGCTAGAGATCGTCTTGAAAAGAAAATTTGTGCAAAGCTTGGTGAAATGTTTGGAGTTGAGTACAAGCTGCGTACCCTCACCTACTGTAACAGTCCTACCGGGGAAGACTGCAAGCAGGAAGTAGGAGGAAGCACTGCAGGAAGTATGCACATGGAGGGCTTCACGTTAGGGCGTGCGCTCATCATAAGACTGACTATCCAATGCACTGGATATAAAATTCGAATAGGGGCCTACCTACTGCTTGTATGTACTACAGGGGTTTCTGTTCAATAGTGTGTAAGGCATTATGAGGCATCTTAGGCCTATAGGTGTAAATTAAAGAGAACAAACAAATACTGAAATCAATCATCCCAGGTGGCCTGGCGAAGCTGACTGCATGTTTTCTAGCGTGTCATTCATCATCCATTATTATTGTTGGATTTTTTTTGTCTCTGCAGATTTCTTCATTGACGCTTAGGCCTATATAGAGACCTGTGCATACTTCCATGTAGAGGTCTAATTAACGTAGGCTTATACGTGTGCCTACGGAGAAACGTTCATACATACATGTGTACGTAGGTGTATATATATATATATATATATATACATGTATGTAGGTACTTAGCCTACATATAGGCCTACATGGTATACATTAGGCCTATACGCACACACAAAATCAACATATCTGAGTAAATATCTTGAAGGGACGCTACACGTAATTAAATTACATTCATTGATTAATATATATGCCTATGTATTATATATGATATATCTCAAAAATTACTCATTGCTCCAAAATATAGCTCATGCATCAGCAATCCTTTTAGGATTCAGGATTCAGTCGATGAAGAAACTTAAAACCAATCATCTGCTAATAAAATGTAGGTCTCCATTGTTTACATTGCAGCTCATCATAAATATGTAAAAATGGATGAACGACATTATATGCCTGAATCTATGACTATTATAATTGTAATTGTTACTGTTATTGTAATCTGACGTGTACAAAACGCCATTTGAAGAATAAACTCGTCAGTGGTGCTACCAAACAGAACTAATGAATTCACTGCCAATCATAATCGTAATCTCCAAACTTCTAAAGCGCCACTTGAAAGGCAAGCGCAGGGCGCCAGCTTATTCACGAGCGCTGAATATAATAGCCTAGTACAGAATTCAGATGCCTGCGGACTACCTTTGTGAGAGCTCTAGAGAACTCACCAACGATCCGATAGCGGCTATAGACAGCCATATAATATGAAGCGCCAAATGAGATAGTCCTACAATGCGCCATTCGATGACATTCTTATCACCGTCTGTCCCTCCTCCATCTCTCCCCGTCCGTCTGCCGTGCATAAGTCAGCTTGTCAGCTAGCTACTTTTTTCTACTTTCATACAGAGTTAAAAAGAGGAAAGTAAATAAATTAGCTTCCAGACAAAATGCTTCGTGCTTACCGCTCAATTGAAGCACTGCAGGGCCTGCCAGCAGGAATGGCATAACTGTTTATGTGGATCTCACAAAGACGCACGTCTACTGAACTACTATAAATCTCTTTTTGCCTTCTTTAATTTAACTTGACTTGCGTAAAGTTTGTCACGGACGGACCGTCCATCGGATATCTATCCGCTCTGTTTCTGGTATGTTTCCGTCGACCTACAGAGTTGAAATTTTGCACACATTTCAGGCTTGCATGACAATGCAATGTATCTAATTTTTACGGACATTACTCAAAAATTGAGAAAAAAATGACAAAACTGCAAAAAATTAAATATCGTTTAACCACTCGAACGAGTCCTCATTGACGAGCTCCACTCCGTTAAGTTTACATCATCAACCATATATGTATTCAAATATGTCTTAAGGACATGGAACGATTGCGCCTTCTACCAGATAAAAGAGTGTCCCGAAAAACCCATGTTTTTACTTTAACTTGTTATATTTATGTATGCTAGATACTCCATAATCGTGTAAACGCACATTCAAACACTTGCGCATAAGTCTGTAGCCTACTGTGATGCGTCGAGTCGTTTGGCAAAACAATGTCAATGCCAATTTATCGATGACATCGATATATAGTGTGCGTTGTGTATTGGTGGACGGGCGGACGGACAGATGGATGGATGTACGGATGCACGGACAGACGGATGTACGGATGGATGGACGGACGGATGAACGGATGGATGGATGGACGGACGGATGTACGGATGGATGGATGTGCGGATGGATGGATGTGCGGATGGATGGATGGACGGATGCGCGGATGGACGGATGCGCGGATGGATGGATGTGCGGATGGATGGATATGCGGATGGATGGATGGACGGATGCGCGGATGGACGGATGAGCGGATGGACGGACGGATGTGCGGATGGATGGATGTGCGGATGGATGGATGTGCGGATGGATGGATGGACGGATGCGCGGATGGACGGACGGATGTGCGGATGGATGGATATGCGGATGGATGGATGGATATGCGGATGGATGGATGGATATGCGGATGGATGGATGGATATGCGGATGGATGGATGGATATGCGGATGTACGGACGGATGTACGGATGGATGGATGTACGGATGGATGGATGTGCGGATGGATGGATGGACGGATGCGCGGATGGACGGATGCGCGGATGGATGGATGTGCGGATGGATGGATATGCGGATGGATGGATGTACGGATGTACGGACGGATGTACGGATGAGCGGATGGACGGACGGATGTGCGGATGGATGGATATGCGGATGGATGGATGGATGGATATGCGGATGGATGGATGTACGGATGTACGGACGGATGTACGGATGGATGGATGTACGGATGGATGGATGGACGGACGGATGTACGGATGTGCGGATGGATGGATGTGCGGATGGATGGATGTGCGGATGGATGGATGGACGGATGCGCGGATGGACGGATGCGCGGATGGACGGACGGATGTGCGGATGGATGGATATGCGGATGGATGGATATGCGGATGGATGGATATGCGGATGTACGGACGGATGTACGGATGGATGGATGTACGGATGGATGGATGTGCGGATGGATGGTGGATGGATGTGCGGATGGACGGACGGATGGGTGGATGGATGGACGGATGTGCGGATGGATGATGTACGAATGGACGGACGGATGTACGAATGGATGGATGTGCGGAGGGATGGATGGAAGGCAGGAAGGAAGAAGACATGGAAAGGAAAGTGGAATGATTCTAAACTATTCTCTTTATGGATTTATAAAGCGCTTCTCACAGTACAACCTAATCAGAGGCGCTCCCAGTGCGAAAAACCCCTAGAAAAAAGAAAGTCTTAAGAGAACGAGCAGAAACAGTTGTGCTACCAGATAAGATGGCAGCACGAGTCACAGCAGGAAGGCTGTTCCATAGCGATCGGCCAGCAGAGGCATAGGCACGATGCTGAGCTGTAGTAGTTCTAGACCAAGGGACAAGAAGGTCATGATGGTCTAAAGAACGGCGAGGACGTCCAGTAATAGCTGAGATAGGTTGTCTGATAAGATCACAAAGGTAGAGTGGAGCTTGACCCAAGAAGGCTAATGATGGATATAGGCATACTGTATAGATATGAAACGATGGACAGATGGCCGGACTGACGGACGTTTGGATGGACGCACGGATAAACGTATGGATGGTGGCTGGAAGAATGGGTAGAAGGAGGAAGAAAAGAGAAGGAAAGCATGAGAGGCTGGAAGAATCATGGATGTACTGAAAGGACGGATGGATGGATGGACGGTGACGCCGTGGCAGACAGACAGACCATATATACTGTTGCCGCTTGTTGCGTATATATATGTATATATATATATATATATATATATATATATATATATATATATATATATATATATATATATATATATATATATTGTTGGATTCAGCTAGTGTATGGTCCCGAGTTCTAGCGAATCAACCATAAAACTCTATGCTAAATTTAAAATGTATATTTAAGCACAAGTATTTACAGTTAATAACAAAAGAAAATCATTATACCGTACAAAACCGAAGGTCGCTTTCTCCACAACGAAGACAAGTCAACCGAAACAACAGACTCGAGGCTTTAGCAAATACATCACGAACGCTCGACAACAAAAGTGAAAGTTTCACCTGGGTCTCAAGATACCCACCACCACACCAAACCTTAACACTCAAACCGTAAAACTCAAACGACAGACCTGGCCTCTGCACAACGGGTGCTCTCTCTAAGAAATGGACCCGTCTGCGAACACACCTTGTCCTAACCTTCTTATATACCTTCTGACCTTCCTTCAGCCAGAAGTACCTAACCGTACCTATCTGCCTAGACTCCTACTATCAGGGAAGCTCAGTTGTACTATGCGAGTATACAACAATATATATATATATATATAATGTATATGTACACATATATACGAGTAACGAATCCGTCAATTTTTACGTATACGAAATATTATTTAAAGCCTGCTCTCACATCTGTCCAGCTGTTTTCTATAAATTGGAGTCATAACGGCGCAGCTATGTTATCTAACTCATTTGTTGTGGTTCCTAGATTTATATCGCTAGCAGAGATTTGCAGAAGGTTCAAATGGTTCATAATTCTAGTCTAGAGCAAAAACAAATACCAGTAAACAGGACATGAATAATAATAATAATCTCTCTCTCTCTCTCCCCATCTCCCTCTCCGTCTCTCCCTCCCTCTCTCTCTCTCTCACTCTCTGTCTGTCTGTCTGTCTCTCTCTGTACGTTTTTATGCCCGTCTCTGTCTATCTGTCTGTCCGTCCGTTTGTATGTCTTGTCTGTCTATCCTTCGTCTCAAATGTCTCTATAGGACAACACCATCTGTGCCACGTCGTCATCATCATCATCATCAGCAGCAGTGACTGTCAGTGAAGTCCGGATGGCGAGGTATACGTCAGAACAGTTCCAAGGGACAGAAAAAGACGAGGATTGAGGAGGAAGAAGACACGGAGGAGGAGCGAGGAGGAGGAGGAAGAGGAGCAGGTGCCAAGTAGACATCACGTTCACTACAACGGCCACTCCTACGTCTTCTCAACCTCGTCTTTCTCCTCCTTTACCTTCTATATGACTCGTCTCTCCTCTTCTCCTCATTATGCATCTCTTCCTCTGTATATATGTCGGCCTCTTCCACCACTTCCTCCGTCACATTCTCGCTCCACATTCACTTCCACGCCTCGTCCTTGTTATCCAAGTCCTCTGTCCTCCTTTTCCATGCGCTCCCTATACCCATCCCATATGTACGCCTCCTTCCACTTTCCATCTACGCCACCTCTTCCTCTCTCTGTGTCTCTGCCTATCTCTGTTTTTGTCTTTCTGTCTCTGTCTGTCTGTCTATATGTCTGTCTCTCTTTCTCTCTGTCTCTCTGACTCTGTCTGTCTGTCTCTCTCTTTCCGTCTCCCGTTTCCTCGTCCCCAGGCTACGATTCCTCCCATCATCTGTATCTTCCATTTCTGTTTGCCGCTTTTATAAAAAAAATTTCAAACGGACAACAACGCAGTATGATTGCAAGTGCGGCACGAACGAATATCTAATCTAAAAGATATCACAGGAGTCGAATTTAACCATCGGCAGCCATGCAAGGCGCCAATTATGTTATATATCTCATTTAACAAACACCGCCGCCTAGCGAAAGATGGACTCGTCAACCGTACGGGGAAACGGTCATCGAACTCTGTTCCTCAGCTCTGCGCCCCATTGTGTTCTCCATTACTATAGGCCTACGCCACGGTTTCTCAACTCTTTTTCTTTGTTTCGTTCCAACTCATCATCTCCTCATCTTCCTCCTCCTACAGCTCTCCTACAATCCTCCTAACCTCCTGCATCGATTCATGAACAGGTAATTATTCTCATCATGCATCTGTCCATTCTTTGTTCCTGACAAGATGGTACTCGTTATTTAGAAGTTCATTTCCGCTCCAGTTTTTCTTCCGGTCCACTGTCGTCGTATTCCGTGATCTGTCGGAATTATCGCCTGGCTGGTTCCCTGCCAGTTATTACGACTTTCAGTCTGTCACACGTGCTTCAATCAACACTTGAGACGTCTGATGATGATGGTATGCAGCGTTCAATCGGGCACCTGTCAACCGCGTTCATACCTACAACGAGTGAATAACGACTCACTCAGTGTCAACAGTCAGTCAGACGTTGGCTTTGGCTGACTGTGACTTGTAAGCGGTCTTTCTCTATCCTTTTTCTGTTCATGTGCCTCACATAAAATAATGTGAACACTTTTCTAATGATTCTTCACACCTGTGGCTAACTTATCATCATAATTAATACGCGGATATCGCGTTGACTTGATTCTGCTGATTCTTGTTTTCAACTAACTTCCTTCACTGTGAATTAATTGTTTCGTATTGAATATTCAAATTGCCTAATTTGCTACTCTTCTTCTTCCAATCTTTCCACTTTAATAGCCCGTCTTCTTTTCCGTATACTCGTAGTTTACACAACGTAACTGCTGCCGGTAATTTTGAGTGATTTGTTCGATGGTTCATTGACTGGAGGGTTGTAGTTTGACTCGCCAATCGGCTGATTGACTTGCCAGTCAACTGGCTGTGACAGGTAGTGTTCGAAGTAAGACAGGCAGAAATGTTGTGGAGATGGATGACTAGCTATAGGGGCCTTCTGAGTTGATGTGTGACTTGTTCGATGGTTTACAAGAGGCTTAAGTTAGATAACATGTGACATTCTGAAGTCTTTGTTTACTTACTGACTGACTGATGAATTGGCCTAGTTGTTATATAGCTCATTCTACGGTATTCGTCGTGAGAGGTCGCTAGAAGTCATCTCAGACACGCGGTCGGAATATTACTGTTGAACGGATGTGAATTGGTAAGGAGTTTCTAGTCCTGTCTGTCTCTGTCTCTGTCTATGCCTGGCTAATTGGACGCTGGCTGCAGATGGCTAATTCTCTGGACGATGGTCGTTGAATATGTTTACAGGAAATAAAGACAGTTCTCGGAATGATCAAGTTACACCTTCCTATAACCAATCACTGAATAATAGTTTTAAAATTAAAAACGGTTTGCCTTCATATATAGAGAAATGGCTCGTGCAAAACAGAAAAGGAGATAGGCCTAGATATAGCTCGATCCATGGTAGCGGGTAGTCCAGTGGATGAGCGCGCTCGTCTTATTACCCAGAGAGCATCAGTTCGAGCCTCAGCAAAGACGATTAATTAATAGAACTCTTGACCAAGTCTTTCAGTCACAATAGGGGACTCTGTGAAATAGATGGCGCCAGTATCAAATATGGGTAAGCTACCTGAGGTAAAATTGTGTGCTTGATGTTGATTGGTTGTTGTGTTGTATGTTCTTCACACAAAAGTAATCTAAAAGTTAGCCAGATTAAAAAATTTATATATTTATGCATAATTATAATTCTTACGCCAGCCATCGATCGGAACAACATAAATAGACAACGCATGGCCAATGTATAAAAAAAATGTCTAAGACCTATGTGCACACTGGCGCCACCTGTTTCTACTTAAGGAACTGCCCACAAAGTCCCCCATTGCTTAGTTACATCGTCAATATATACAATGAATGCTTAATATTAATAATATTAATAAAATCAGCAATATTAACGAATGAAATATGAATGAATAAATAATTACATATTTCACAATATGTTATCTTTCGGCCTTTCAGAGGTAGGACCACCTTCCAACGGAACGGCGTATTCTCTTAGCTAGGGACTCATTCACCTTTCACAAGCATTTGAGAGCTGTTCTTTGTCGCCGCGGGGTTGAACTGCGAGGCTGGGAGGAAAGCTTCACAGTATATACTATAAAATATTCTATAGGTACTCTGAAGCTATATAAGTGCTCTGAATGAACGACTGTATGAACGAAATGTAATGTAAACCTTCGAAAATTTCTCAGCGCCCAAAAAAGCCAAGTCAGAGAGACCAGCTTATTCACCGAAAGGAATGGACATGTCAGAGCATGCCAACAGATGTGGGCTTATAGTTCAACGCAGACATTATAGAACGTATACGAACTGTGCTTCCGATGCTGTTGGAGCTGGAAATATCTAGATTTTCAAGAAAGTTTTTTAAAAGTTGTTTAAGTTTTAAACGTGGCCTGCGCACCGCAGGCGAAATAACGAATTAAGTAGGCTACATGTAGCCTATACTGAACGACAAATCCAGCGAGCGAAGAATACCATGTCAAAGCCACAAGTCACAATTCCATTTAATTCACAACTTTTTTTAAAACCCTTTGACCGCCAGAGGTGCAAATTTGCGACAATGAAAAACATTCCACGCGCGCCAGAGGTGCAGATTTGCGACATTATAGGTAGGCTTACTACAGCGGCTGCAAGTTAGGGAACCAGCGCCTCTCCGACCTAAATAAATACACCAATCGATAGAGCGATAAATAGGCTACAAATTTTCCATTGGTCAATTCTACATACGCGAGAAATTTGCCGAGATATTTGAAAGAAACAGCGGACATATTTCTTTGTTTACACGCTAGCTATACATCGTAATGGCGGCTAGCGACTGCGACATTACGCGTGCGATTTTCGGAGATTCAGACTTGGATCAAGACTTCGAAGGTTTCGATACAGTCAGTCTTAGAGACTACGAAAGTTTAGGCACGATTAGTAGCGTCCATACTAGCGATCTGTCGGATTTTTCAAGCGAATCTGAGAGCGAAATTCATGGCAGTTTTGCCGCCGCGTCAACCAGGCTGGGCTTTGATTTTGCGTCGGCCTATGACACAACTTGGCTGAAAAATTTAGCTGAAAAAATCGGCCCACTTCTTCACACAGATGAGTCGACGGCGTGTGAAATTTTTTCACACTTTTTTTCAGTAGACTTTTTGGACTGCATTGTCGCGGAAACAAATCGTTTTGCCACCCAGTGCATGGTAAACAAAGAGCTCGGGCCGCATGCAAGAGACAGGATGTGGACTGATGTAACCGATGGTGACATGAGGGCATTTTTGGCCCTTATTCTCGTCATGGGACTCGTCAAAATGCCCAGTTATAAAGACTACTGGAAAACAGACAATATCCTAGGGATGCCTGGTCTGCGATCAATTATGACACGCAACAGGTTCGAATTGATTTTGACCTATCTCCACCTAAGCAACAATGTCAACTGCTTACCTTTGGACAACCCATCCTATGACCGTTTGTACAAAGTTCGGCCTCTTCTCACTCACCTCAATTCAACCTGGAAAACTGCTTATCATCCTAACTGTGAAGTAAGTGTAGATGAGAGTGTAGTTGCATTCAAAGGCCGCACAAATATGAGTGTATACAACCCAAACAAGTCACACAAATGGGGTCTAAATGCATGGGCTTTGTCGGATGCAAGGACAGGTTACATGTGGAATCTAGAAATGTATACTGGACGGAAGGCAGACGTGGAAGTGGGTGCAACAAAGAAGGTTGTTCTTAGTTTGTGCCAGCCCCTGCATAATACAGGACACCATGTGGACAATTACTTCAGTTCACCATCACTGTTTGTTGAGCTGAAAGCAAACCAACTGGGTGCCTGTGGAACGCTGCCGACAAATCGCATAGGAGTGCCAGACAAGATAAAGAGCACAAAGCTGAAGAAAGAAGGTCCTGCTGTAATGGAAAGAGATGGCGATGACCTTCTTTACATCTGTTGGTTTGACAGGAAACAAGTAAATTTAGTTTTTTCGATTCACAACACTACGATGTTTAGAAAAGCTGTTCGGACAAAATCCACTGTTGGTCACAGACGTGAAGTTGACAAGCCGGCTGCTATTGAATTGTACAGTCAGTACATGCAGGGCGTTGATCGCTCAGACCAGCTTCTCTGGTATAATTTGAGCAGACACCGACAGCAGAAGTGGTGGAAGAAGCTCTTTATTTACCTTCTGGAAGTGTGTGTGGTCAACGCTGGTGTAATATATCGTCAACTACACCCAGCTCTAAAGTTTGACCCGACAAAATTCCGCATGGGCATTGTACGAAGGCTGCTTGCTGACTACGAGCGACCAGTTACCAGAGTTGGTCGTAGATCATTGCACCCACCACCACGTCGACTGATAGAGAGACATTTCTTGGGTAACATCACGGCCACTACCTCCAGTGGCAAACCCTCGCGCCCAGATTGTGAAGTCTGTTCGGACCGGAACATAAAGCGACACCAAACTCAGACTACCTGCAAGCAATGTAATTTGATGCCGCCCTTCTTTCAACAATATTTGCTCAGAAGTGCATACGCAAGCCTCAGTTGTGCTGCAGAGCAATTGTGCACGAAGGACTTGCTCAAGGTCCCTAAGCAGTGACTTCCCGGACGAGGGTCGAACCCATTCGTTCAGCGCGCACTGAGTGGTTTAACCAATTGGCCACTGTGCCACACAATGGCCGATCGTCCAACCACTCTCTGCCTAGTCTACCTCTTATTGAATTTCTGTCCATCTCCAAATACCACACTCCTCACCAGCCACTTGTCGTCCATTCTACAAACGTGTCTAAAGTAAGTCAGTTTCCTTCTCATGATGAGTTGAATGAATACACAGAGTAACACAAATATGGCCCATTTCACCCTTTGCCGTTACTGGACTGGGAGCGTTCCTGAATAGGAATCTTGAAGAGGCACTATATAAATTCCCATAATGATTGAATGAATGAATGGTAAGAACAGCAGAAGTTGAGCTATGGCCTTACTGGTAAATGAAAAAGCACTTGGTTATGTAGAATATATATTTATAACACTTGAGACCACAAAAATTATGACTTATTAGGTATTTCGGTTACTAAAACGGCTGTATCTGAAAGGAACAAGCACATGCAACCATATAACCATAATATATCTGTTCAGAATTTGATTTTGAACAAATTTCATGTATACACTTTACCTCTAACGTGTGTGGTTGATGAAATGTAACGTTTTATACCCTGGATGGGTGAAATGGGCCATAATCCTCCAAAACACCTGGCGGAGACTAGACTTACAGCCGAAATATATCTGGCGGTCAAAGTTGTAAAATTAAAATTGTAAAGTTAAAAAATTTACAGTTTTGCTATTGAGTTTTTCAGATGTGGATTTTATAAATCAAATTGTAGGCCTACAGCCCTGGCTGGACAGCCGCGGAGATTAACTCCGGCCAACTGCACACTACTTCATTCTGACATCTTAAATGTTACCATTTCTCCTCGAAATCTCAACATCTACAGGAAATGATAACATTTAAGATGTTCTTACTAATTTAGGCCATCTGCACTTAATCGATTTCGGACAAACGAAGGTTGCTATGCAGGATACAGGCAAGTCGCAATCCTTCTATTTTATTATTATTATTTTATAATAATAAAATATTATTTGATTATTATATTATATCATATTTATTATATTAATTATAGAATATTATTTTATTATTCTAATAATTAATTCTTCTAATTTATTTATTTATTCATTCTGAGCATTTATATAGCACTCATTTAGAACCTACTCTGGAGTGTTCCAAGCCCAGCGACGATTAAAGAAAAAGAACTTTATCGACTTGTAACAAAACTTATGGTTGGGCCAGTGGCAAACAGTTGAGCTCAAGTGGAAGATCATTCCATATGGAAGATCCTTCCACAGCCGAGATAATAATCGTAATTGTCATCAATAAGACAACTTCTATAGCATCGTTTGTAGCAAGCTGCTT
This sequence comes from Bimastos eiseni, assembly GCA_959347315.1. NCBI lineage: Eukaryota > Metazoa > Annelida > Clitellata > Crassiclitellata > Lumbricidae > Bimastos > Bimastos eiseni. The sequence goes on from OY365821.1 coordinate 21,892,243, forward strand.
CTAAAATGTCTCATAAGGTAAAGTGTAGATGAGTTCCGCAGCAACTACAGTTTTAACTGGGTTGTTTTAACTGGTCTCCTGAATAGTTGCAGAAAGACTTTTCAACACGTGGGCCCATCGACCTGAAAGGCTGACAGAGAATAATTCACATATATCCTCTGTCCCGCGGTGGAGCTGCATTGTGATGTCTGTGTATAGTGTATACATAAGCGAGGACAGCGCTAACTCCTTTCCGTGGCGGACTACAGATATTCGCTGATGACAGCGCTTAGATCTGATTAGGGGCGAGCCGCACACAATATAAGAGAAAACTTCGAAGAAATAGTTCAATTGTATAAGTAAATAGACCTGCGTGATGCTCAGACAACGGAAAACATCATCCAACGGGTGGGCTCTCTCATGCGCGGAACCTAACCAAAGGTGACAGCTATAATCCATCCTACCTGTGTAGCTTGTACTGTATTGAGAGCTCTTTGTGTACCGTCTTAGGGCCCCCGGACAAAGGGGGCCCCCGGACAAAGGGGCCCCGAAATTGTTCGTCAAAATGATCTAATTTCAAAATAGCTGCAACAGGCCCTTTGGTACTTGGAGATAAAGTTTTCGGTAAACGTTAATCATGGCAGAGGTCAAAGTCCAGATAGTCAAGCTGACAGACAGTCAGACGACTAAAGTGGATGGTGTTTGTAGTTGAAAGAGCGAGGAATGGAGGGCGTAGAGGAGGATACAGTAGGGGATTTGTAAAAAAGCAATGTTTTCCATTCGATCCTTGAGTCTCAAGAACTCTTGCCCAGACTCACTTGATCATCCACCCTCCAATCCTCGACCAAAACGACTTCCTCGAACTATACCCTCTGGACAGCCCTTCTGATTCGACGTGAATAAGCTGGGATCATGTGCTGTGGTATTTTAATGATGTATGCTTTGCCTAATTGCCTGTATACTATTGTATAGGCCTACATAAAACAGATTCTTGATAGCAACTCATCAAAATCACTGATATCGGATTTCACACACACTGTAAGCTGCAACTTATGAATCGGACAACACACATACAGCAATCACACGATATGGTAGGTAATCTCCTCGATCTCTCTCTCTCCCTCTCTATCTTCTCTCTCTCTCTCCTTCTCTCTGTATCTGTCTCTCTCTCTGTCTCTGCATGTCTGTCTGTCTCTCTCTCTCTCACTGGTCTCTATGGCAACCGCATCTCCAGCCAATCCATGATAGCGATTTAGAAATTTTGAGTTTAGTAACAATTGCTTAGAAATTGTTTAGATAAGGAGATCATCCAAGGCACAGTACCTGGAGCTCGGTCCTCGAGGAAAACCAGGATGATAATATTGTATGGATAGGCAATATAAAGTTATGGACTGAACTATCATTCGCCCAGTTATTACAAGAGACCAGGAACAGGAACAGCTGGCGCAAAGTTGACCGGACCGAGGAAGGTTGAAGACAAGACAAGTAATTGTAATATTGCATTATTCTTTATGCAGTAATAGTAGCATAGTGCATGTGACAAAAAAATGCAAATGAGATCTTGAGATCATGCCTGTTTACGCTGCATGAGAATATTTTTGCCCGAGAAGGTCAAGTAAGTACAGACGACCCTGAATGACTACAAATTGGCCAAGACGTGCGCATGCATACCTGTCCGCCATTGCATAACGTGTGTTTCGACAGTTAAGTCTACATCGTGGATTCCTATGCAGCGAGATGAATCGGGAACCAACGAACCTCGCAAAACTTCAACGTATACTAAATCTCAAGCTATAGCCATAATATCAAGTGGAAACAAATAAACATATATCATACGGTGCATGTATTGGATACAATCTCCCAAGCATGCGTCTACATAAGCATGCGTATCGCATACAGTTCTACGCATGTACATGTGTTTATGTACACTAAATACACTTTAATATGTAACATATATATGTAGGCATGTGCGCACGTTACTAGTGTATTATAACGCTCATTTTAGTCATGTATATATAAGCCTACTGGTTCAGTTGCCTAAATTTGTAATAGAGAAGTTTACGTCTCATGCGCCTCTGCTAAAGAGAACATGTGGATCGCCGTTCGCTTCTGGATGTAGTACCTAATATCAATATGATGTAACATAATGTAATCGAGCATTTATATAGCGCTCCTTCAAGATATCTACTCAGTTGGACTCTCTGAGCCGGCCTAAATGATGTCAAAAGTCATAATGAATGAGTAAATACGTTTGTTAGCAAAACTATACACAGTAGGCCTAAGCGATGCTGTCTTATTACAAAATTTAAATCTCGGGCCTAGTACGGTCCTTTGCACCGAGATCCTAAATGGCGTGACCTCCATTCAAACGGGTGAGCTGAGGTGAAGGATCTTACCCCATAAAACTCTTATTAAAAATGAGCAAGGTCAAGGCCATGTATAAACTTCTAAAGCACTTAATCAAATCAGTAACTGGGAAAGACTTCTGGAAGATTTATGCAAATCCAGGGATGACCACATTGAGGACCTATACCCAGAAGACACCAATTCTGACCAAGCGGATGTCCAGTCCTCTCCTTCGCCGCTCATCCTACGACCGACAGTGGAGTCACATACATAGGCCTACATACATTGTACATATGTATATAGGCTAGTATTAATGTGTGCACGCATTGCTGTGTACCACTTCGCTTGTATGCTTTGTGCTAAAAATGTAGGTATGTGAGTGCGCGCGTGTGTATGGGTACGTGATGTGTGTGTGTGTGTACTGCTCTGCTGCAACGCATACGTCTCTCCGGCCAATGAAATCGACATAAAAGACCCTTACCAATTTGTCGTAACTCTTCGGTTGCGGCTGAGGCTTATTCCCATTCGTCAACCTCTGATCTTGTCTTTACTCCTCCTCCTTTTCCCAATCCTGCTTATCCACCACCTCCTCTTCTTTCAACTCCTCTATCCATCATCACCAGACGTCGTACAACATATCGAATGCCCTAAACGCTCGTTTATTTATTTATTTAACGTTAACGACAGGTTACGATGTCGTTGTTGTCGCTGCTGCTGCTGGTAGTCTTGTGTAATGTTGCCGAGATGATGCAGAGCGTGGACCCAGCAGCAGGCGGCAGCTACGTTGCTGCTGCTGCTGTTGCTTCATCAATTGCACGCATTGTCTTAGTCGGCGTTTACTCCTCCGCTGCAGTGATAGCCTCCGCCACCGTCACTCACCGCTGCCTTCGACCGCCGTCGTCGTTTTGTTCCTGGAGACACAGGGAGACCGCAGAGCAGCGACAATACTCAGCTCTCTTCCCCTCTACTGCCTCTCCATGTCCGTCAGATACTGCTATGCGGCTCTTGTTGTCAGCGTCGGTTTCAGGGTCTTACTGGACCACTCCTCCTCCTGCTCCTCCTACCCCTCCGTTTCGCTTCCCCTCTCTATCCTCTTCTTCTTCCTCCTCCTTCACCACCACCTTCTCCTCCTCCTCCTCTTTTTCGTCGTTCTCCTTCTATTCGCCTTTCTACTCTATCCTTCTCTTTCCTCCTTCTCCTCGTCCTCTTCCTCTTCCTGCTTCTCGTTCTCCTCCTCCTTTTCCTGCTTCTCGTTCTCTTCCTCCTCTTCGCTTTTCCTCTCTATCTCCCTCCTCCTTCTCCTCTTCCTCTTTCTTTATCTCCCCCTCCTCCTCCTTCTCGTTCTCCTCCTCCTCTTCGGTTTTCCTCTCTATCTTCCTCCTCCTTCTCCTCTTTTTTTCCCTCTTGCTACTGCTCCTCTATTCGCTCTTTCCGACGCAGTGCGCGCAAATCGTCCATCATCCCTCGCCTCGTATTCGACTCGGACGACATCACCTGCGCTGTGACAGAGAGCCCTCTCTCGCCCGCATGGAACCACCGCCAGCCGTAACCAACCTTCCTCCTTGCCAGGCTCAACACCACCACCAGTCCGGCATCATCGTCACGGCCCTCCTTCCCTTCTAGTCCTTCGTCCGTCCGGGCGGACAATTGACCCGCGCTCACGGATTGGCGGGGCAGACAGCGCAAGGGAATGGCCAAACGACATCTGGCCGAGTAAGAACATAAATCGCTCTTTATAGTTTACAATCGGGTTGTACCGAATAGGTGATTTTCAGAACACGAATAATTAAACCAAGTGTTTGGATTCGGTCCTATCTCTCTTTCCGCTCTTTCTCAGTAAAAACCTCAAGCACTTCATCTCAATCATGCCCGCTCACCTTTGGTGTTCCTCAAGGTTCTGTTCTTAGGCCTCTTTTGTTCATCCTCTATATTACCCTACCCCTTCAGTTTACTCATTAACGCTTCCTCAGTTGACCATCATCTATATGCTGACGACACCCAATTATTCATTTCTTTCTCTTCAACCAGCTTCTCCAACTCCATTGATAATCTTCTTCTCCATGTCGTCACCAAAATCTCATCCTGGATGACCTCAAATCTCCTCTCCCTGAACCCCTCCAAAACCGAATTCATTCTGATTGGCCTCCGTGAGCAATTGAAGAAAATTCCCGATCCCCTTATTTCCCTCAACCTTGATTCTGCATCCACCCACAAATTCACTGCAAATTCTCCTGTCCGCATAATCTTAGACCAAAACCTTAGCTTTGCTGATCACATCACCCATCTTTCTCGCTCTTGCTTCATGCACATCTGTCCTATCCTTGACTCCAAAACTGCATCCACAATCGCCACATCGATAGTTGGATTACTGTAATGCCCTTTTCCTCAATATAGACACCACCCAATTAAATCGCCTCCAAGCCATTCAGAATGCTTTCGCCTGTGCTGTCACCAAGACCCCAAAGCATCACCATATTACTTCTGCCCTCAAATCACTCCACTGGCTTAAAATACCTGAACGGATCGAATATAAGGTCATTTCACTCACCTACAACACACTGCAATCCTCACAGCCCACATATCTCCGTCAGTTGTTCACGATTGAGCAACATCGTTCAACCCGTTCCTCTTCCACCCTTACAATACTCCGCCCTCCCGTCACATCATCTCTAAAATTTGCAAATCGTTCCATAGCCATTGCTGTCCTGCCTATTTGGAACTAACTCCCTCCAGCATTAAGACACATCTCCGATCCGTCCTACGAACTCACAAATACCAAATGCACGTCTTGTTATCTCTCCAAAGGTCTTTCACTCACAACTCAAAACACTGCTCTTTCGCAAATCATATATCCTGATTCAAATGTGAGCAAAAGTTTCAGTTCAGTAAATTTAATTTAAAAAAACTAAAATCACACAGTTAACTAGATAGACATGTAATTTTTTTATACTTCTGCCACTCTATGTCAACAAGGAACGGATCTAATTATTTTATCTGAACTTAGAAATGAGACGGGTGGCACTGCCATACCGTGGTCCAGGCAGTACAGAGTTACTTCCGTCCCCTCGGTATATAGCAACCGCCGCATGTGCAGAAGTAGATATCACGTGACGACTATTCGTATTCAGTTCGACCGTTACAATTCGGTCAAATACCGAATAGTTATCTGGCCCAATATTCTGCTCCGAGGCGAATATGAAGTGAATATTCGGTTCAGCCCTAGAGTTTAGACGACCCGTGGCCTTCATTCATTCCACAACCAGACCCACCGCTTACGCTGACTGTCAAACCTTGTAAATCTCCTCTGAATCTGACTGTACGCAGGGCAGTTGTCGTTGTTCCACAGAGCGCGGGCTGCGATTGCTTGGACACACATTGATTTTGTCGACAGGCCCCGCCACGGTCGCTCCGTTTGCCCTCCTCCGTTTGTCTGTATCTTTCACTCGATGCCCCTCTGCTCATCTTCCTCCTCATATTCCTATGCCTTGTCCTCCTCCTTCTCCTCCTTTCTTCTCTGCATTTGTCTTCATCCGTCTACAATGATCGCTTTCTTTCTCCGTTCGCATCATCTTCCTTTTCATTTTCTCCATCGCTGTTGATTTCTCACTCCTCTTCCACCTCTCTCCGTATACTCCATCCCCCAAGCTCTTCATCCCTGTCCTCTTCCTTCTTTCCCCTCTTCCCTACCCCTCCGCTTCTTTCATTTCCGTATTCATCATTCCACTCCCCTCCACCTGCTCTTCCCTTTCATTTCTTTCTCCACTCATCCGCTTCCTTCCCCTTTCTGTAAATCAATCGCTTCCTCCTGCGACTCATCCGACACTGACATCCTTGTCATCCGTCTTCCTAGTCTTTCGCTTCCTCTTCCCTTTCTCCGCTCGACTCATGGATCGCGTAACCCCTCTCTATCCCTCTCCCTCCCTCTGTCTCCCTCTCCCTCCCTCTGTCTCTGTCTGTTTCTATCTCTGTCTGTCTGTCTGTCTGTGTCTCTCTCCCTCTCCTCTCTCCCGATCATACCATTAGTCGAGCTTCCTGTCCCTTCTCCCGATTCACCTCATCGGCCGCCGCACTCAACCTATTCGCACCATGCCAACGATGGTGACAGCTATTAATTGAAGTGGAGGAGGAAGATGGGAGGAAGAGGGACAGGAGAACGAGGAGGAAGAAGAAAAGGAGGAGGACTAGGAAGAGGTGCATAAGAAGGAGGAGGAAGAAGAAAAGGAGGAGGACTAGGTAGAGGTGCATAAGAAGGAGGAGGAGGAAGAAGAAAAGGAGGAGGACTAGGTAGAGGTGCATAAGAAGGAGGAGGAGGAAGAAGAAAAGGAGGAGGACTAGGAAGAGGATCATAAGGAGGAGGAGAGTGAGAGAGGAAATGAGGAAGTATAAGGGCAAGGATGATGATACGATGAAGGAAGAAATATAATTCTTCCCAATTGTCCTATTATGCTGCTCCTAATATTTCGGTACAGAGAAAGAACGACAGTGGAAGACAGAGCAAGAAAAGGAGAGAGAGAGAGAGCAGTGACGTCACACATGTAATGTAAATCATCGAAAATTTCTCAGCGCCCACAAAAGCCACGTCAGGGAGACCAGCTTATTCACCGGTACTATGCCAAATCAAGTCCGCAATAGCCAATCCTCTCGTTTCTGTCCGGTGCCAGTTCGAAATCCGGGGGGGTCAAGTCAAGAAAACAGCATGGTGCTACGGTGGTAGTCGGTGATGGTGGTCATGTGGTGGCGCAGGAGTAGAATCTGGATAGGATACCTTGAAGAGTTCGGTTTTTAGTCGTAAATGGAAAGTAGCAGAGGATTATAAAGGCGGAAGAGAGGTCACAAACAGATAGAGCGACAGAGAAAGAGAGATCGCCAGTGATGTCACAAAGGAGAGGGAAAGGTGGAAAGAAGAAAAGAAAGGAGGAGATACATTGTATACGTGGATAAGAATGAAGTTCGATCGGATAATACAAAACTTGTGATTTTAGATAATATAGCGACTTGAACTAAGAAAATCACACGTTACACAGGCCATAGTCAGGCGGCTTGTTGACCCATTCCATGTGCGCGGGTTGGGGCGGTTTGTTGGCCCACTCCAAGTGCGCGGGTGGGGCGGTTTGTTGGCCCATTCCATGTGCGCGGGTGGGGCGGTTTGTTGGCCCATTCCATGTGCGCGGGTGGGGCGGTTTGTTGGCCCATTCCATGTGCGCGGGTGGGGCGGTTTGTTGGCCCACTCCATGTGCGCGGGTGGGGGCGGTTTGTTGGCCCATTGCTTCCACCTCATTCTGATCTACTTAAATTTTCTTCCACTTGAACATGCATATATTCCTCTGTTTCCTTGCACCGATCATCTAAGAAGACGTGGTCTTTCAACCTATCACGTGATCTTTCAACCTATCACGTGGCCTTTCAACCTGTCACATGGTCAGGCAGGGGAGTCAATCCTCCCTGAGTGATGGAGGCAAAATTTCCGATCTCAAGTGTCCGGAAGACAAGATATCCCCTAAGACTAAATAATATCCCCCAACGTGAAAGTGGAGGCATTTACCTCCGGACCCTGCCTCTCCCCCTATGTGGACGCCTCTGTGATCCGGTAAACGGAAACTCAGGTAGAATATAACAGAGAATGAGTAGTAGAAAACTAGATGAAACGATGGAAGGGGTGGTGGAGACTGGAGAGATGGAAGCAGTACGCACGCGATGTAAAGGATGTTGAATTATTGAAGGCAGCTGTTGGAAAGTAAACCGACAAACCGACCATTTGAGAAATCTATAGCGTCTGATAAGATTTTTGTCATAGAGATGAAAAGGAAAACGTTGAAGGAGAAAACCGGTTAGGCGTTGCAAGTAGGCCCCTAATCTTATTATCGTAATATTGTAATTGTCTGTCCTTTTGACCCTACAATAATCACATTAAGATAATTGTTGCATTCTGTTCACAAAGGCAGTTAGGGGGTGGTCCCCTCCAAGATTTCCGTTGGAGGGGATGGAGCTACTTATACCCGTCCCCAATTCTTCAGAAATACTTCTTGGATATTATAAATTTAGTGTTTCCACTGTTCGTCATTTTTTGTCTCATCCATGTTTGAGAATCGAAAGTTTTGTTCCTACCTGACTCCTAAAACCCTATTTTTTCCGACCTGTCCCCCCAACGTCGACCTCCACGCTTGGAACTTGCATCGCCAAGAAGCGGTAGGAACAGGTACGTTTAACGTGAATACATGCTCAACATGGCGCTATGTAGGCCTATTCATCTATGCATTCCCAGTCAGGTCTCGCATATACATGTACGTATGTTGTCTGGCTACTGTAGATAATACAGTTATAGTGTGACCTATACTTGTAGGCCTACGCTACTTTATAACAGAGATGTCAGAGAGCCGGCCCGCCGACGATATATTTCTGGCCCGCCGACTTGTCTAAATACAAGACAATCGAGAATAAAAGGTATAATTTGTCATTTATAAGGTTCTTGAGTTTTCTGTGATGTTTATAATTGATACTGTACATCAGAATCACGTTTTCAAAGCCAAATTCAACTGCATGTAGGCCTATGGTACCCTCTGAGATCCCTATCTCATTTCTTTCATGCGCCTTCAGCACTCTTACCTACCACATGCAGGAAAATATTGCTACTGGCCCGCCATTACAAAAACTGTTTGAAACAACTACTTTATATTATGGCTATAAATCGTAATAATTCTGTTTTGCTTATGTTAATCACAGCGGTCGTCTGTTGTTAACGACATTAGCAAATAATATTGTCTGCCGCCCTCTCTGTATAGACAGAACCAAGGCGATTGTATGTTCGTTACTTCGAAAATAATGTAAGTCGCTTCCAATTGTGAATGGAGCGATGGATGCAAGGCCGTGCTCTCTTAAGCCACCGTAGTTTATTGTGCGCCTGTTTTCGTGTGATTGTGACACAACGCTTCTTGTCATGTCCAAGACACGGGTGTTCGGGTCACGTTGATATTAATAGCCATTGGGGGGACACGGGTATTAATAGCCGTTGCGAATGTACGGCTACTTCAAGATTAAAGGACAAGGAGTAGGCTATTGTGAGTGATGGAAGCATACCAAGTGGATAACCATTCGGATATTATTACTATTATTATAATTATTATTATTGTTGTTATTACCATTTTTATTATTATTATTATTAGTAGTAGTAGTAGTAGGTGGTGAAGTAGTAGTAGTAGTAGTAGGTGGTGTGGTGGTAGTAGTAGTAGTATTAGTAATAGTAGTAGTATTAGGCCTATTATTATAATTATCGTTATTGTTATTATTATAATTATTATTATTATCATCATTATTATTGGATATTACATACCAGAGGAATGACTGAATATCAACATGAATAGAAACACAGAATAATCAATCAAAATGCAGAAAGCCTGCCATCTTGGCTCAGAGCTATCTTAAGCAGCAACGTTTGACGACAGACTGCTGTGCAAATGTGCGTTGCTATATTAACTTGCTATTTTAATTAAAAATTTCCATTTTATAATATTGTCATTTTGGTATAATATTATATGCAACAAGAAGCGACAACGATGAACGAGGATGATTCTTATGATATGATACGATGGGATATACGATATAATATAAGAATTTTTACAATCTGTGATTTTGATGGCGAAAGAGTCGAGACAGACATGGTAGAGACGAAGACGTCTACGGTGTGAGAGAGAGAAAGCGATATATATATATATATATATATATATATATAGGAACAGACAGACAGACGCACAGACAGAGAGACGCACAGACAGAGTCAAACAGAGACAGACAGACAGACAGACAAAGGTAGAGAGAGACAGTGAGAGAGAGATAAAGAGAGAAAAAGACAGAGACTGACAGAGAGACAGACAGACAGAGACAGACAGAAATAAAGAGAGACAGATAGAGATAGAGAGAGATGGTAAGTGATACAGAAAGACAGAACGAGAGAGATAGAGAGACGCAAGCACAAAGAGACAAATCTCTGTTACAGATTGCCTGGCAATGGTTCAAAGGACTACGTGTGCGCTGGTCGAGGGAGAGAGAGAAAGAGACAGAGAGGCAGAGACAGACAGACAGAGAGCACACGCAGCCAGAGCGATGAGTGAGTGACACCTGCTTGCCTCGATAGCAGCAGCACAGAAGCAGGCAATCGAATTAGGATCATTATTCGGGCGTCATCAATCAAGCAGTGCTGTCAGTAGAGGAGCTATATCATCATCTGAAGGTCAACATTGGATGATAATTGTATGGCCGAATATATTTACCGAGATCAGTCAACTGGTCCCGTTCGATGATGGACCGAGATGGAGGCTCAGTCCGGAAATACGTCACCGTTCAACAAACCCACGCACCCTCCTAAAACGACACGCGCATACACACACACACACCCACGCGCTTTAGCTAGCATACACACAGGCACGTACACTCACACACTACACACACAACACACACACAAACGCACGCAAACACACAGATAAACACACTCACATACGCAAGCGTTTTCGTGATTATGTGCGGGTAACCTAGGATGCTGCGCGCTGCTGTAACTGTTGTTGAATGCAGGGACTTTGTGTGAACTAAGAAAACATATGAGCTATATAATTATAAGTGAGTGTCATTGGCGAGTATTTTTTTCACGCACTCACGTATATATCATACCAGGCAACTATATCGCTTACACCATGATATCAGGGCAATTATACGTCTTAATCGTAAACGGAAACTCTGGATTTCAAAGGCAGAAAAGCAAAGTGCAAAGCACCAGCTTATTCACGAGCGCTGTGTTGTATCGGAGAGGTGGCCGAGAGATCGATGTCAACTGAAGATTCGAATTGCTTGCTCTTGTTTAAGAACACCTGTATTAAAGACCTTTTATATGAGGTAATTTATATGTGGTTATAACTTCTTCGGGTAATGAAAAAAAATACCAGAAGTTTAGGTCATGAACGTCCGTGTTAGGTCCGTGTTCAAAATTATTCACAGTTATTTAATGCAGTGTAGGACAAGTCCTCGTCTTTGCCAACTATATTCGCTGCAGTTAACGATAACTAATTTTAGGCATGCGTAGAGACATAACACTGCTACTGGCGCTCACTGGGGTCGGTGCCTTCATGCGATACAGATCGCCACCTAGCGAATATATGGTCCAACCACGGAAAGTACTATGGAATGATACTGATAGCGGAGGCGATGCACTCTGGCAGTTTCAGTCAGTCCCAAGCTTGGAGAAGGAGGGCGACGCTAGTCATCTGTGCCGTGACGCAATGTCGTTTAACAGCAACTGAAACAAACGGAAAGTGCTTCTGAAGCGGTCGGCGACAGACTATAATTGCCTCAAGTTGTCCGTCCATGGAACATGATGGAAGTCCTCATAAAACATCGGACTATAGCAGAGGAAATCCAGCATAGTTTCGACAAACCATTTGATTTGATGCAGCGCCCTTGAACAAGCTGGTGTCCTGCGCTTGGCTTTCGAGTGGGGCTTTAGAAGTCCGGAGATTACGATTACGATATTGCTTTATAAATTAGAATTCTGCCCAGACTGACGTGACTCCGTCAGTTAGAAATTTCTACGCATCTCACGCGGCACCGAACAACCTAGCATAAATGTAGCTTCTCTTATGAACCCATTTTCGGCAAAACCGATATATTTTCTACTGAGCCGGTACAACTGCTAAACAAACTCGTGCCTTCTCAGCGGTTGGCCCTCGCTCTGGAACATGCTCCAGTTGGCGTTGCTGTTGTTGCCCAGGGTGGTGGTTAGGGTTGCCAGATAGTCTTGAGGAAATTACCGGACAACGAAACCCTGTCAGGAGGGATTGCTGCCACAGGGCCCGGTTTTATGGCAGGGCCCAGTATGCCTAAAACATTTTTCTAACTGAGGAAACCTGTGAGGCTTGAGTGATTTGATTTGCTACGTTTCTAATTTATGGAATTCTTTCATTTTCGTCTATGATTACTTTCTCCGCTTCATAACAAGCTATTTTTGGCTAAGCATCATATTTCACAGCTTAAATTTGTTATCTGTTGTGGCTGAAAATTGGCACATAGAACATGTAGGCTGTAAACATCCACGAAATCTACGTTTTCAGTTTTCGCTTTTTCACGTGCATTATGTATTTCCAAACTAATTGTCATTTTAACAATAGTTAGTAATTATTTACCACAAATTACCGGACACCACCATGTCCGGTAACGTCTGAAATTTCTGACCGGACAGTTTGTCTAAATACCGGACTGTCCGGTTCAATACCGGACACCTGGCAACCCTAGTGGTGGTTGCAGTTTAACGACACTGTGATAACTAAAACTGTGATCATAAGCGTCGCCCTCCTCCTTTATCCAGGCTTGGAACTGGCACTGTCAGGGTTCAGGGTTCAAACAGTGGCGGAGAGTCCACTTAGACTCTTTTCATACTCGCCTTGAAACTGTTCTTTTTAGCCGGGGTCGGGAGCGCTCCTGAGTAGGCCTAGTAGCCTCGAAGAGGACTATATAATTTTTTTGAAGAATGAATGAAAATTTTCGTTTTCGTATTTGATGCAGCATAATAGACTGCATTAAGCTTAACCGATAAACTTGGATTTGATGTTAAATATTCAAATCAAGGAAACTCAAACCCTCGACCGTATAATTACTGTGAATTCGAGCTGCTACCTGTTGTAGGTCCTATCTCAAATTCTCAATACACTCGAGTATAGGCGCCGGTGGATAGAAGCTGGTCTCTCTGATGTGACTTTTGTGGGCGCTGAGAAATTTTCGAGGATTTACATTACATTACATTAGATATATGCATCATTGGACCAGTTTCTCCATCGAAATACCTGCATGCATGTCAACTAATACAGGCCTACACTTCAGATCACAAGACGTCATTTAATGTAATGGCGTTACAGGATGTTCATTAAGCATTCTAATGAGAGTCAAGTACCGGTTGGAAAATTGCCCTTCTGTATAACTGTCTATGCATCTGTCTGTCTGTCTGCCTTGTGTTTTTTGTCTTTGGTTAATTACCGATTATTTACGTAGATCCTGCTTTGGAACTTTACTCGTGTCCTTCTGACGATAGGATCTCTGGTCATAGAGACCACAGAGTCAGGAACCAGAGTGTAACCAGGTCAACCCATTGGTGCCAATAATTGACCATTAACTACAGCTAGGGCGAATGTAGCCAAAATAAATATTAAATGGTTAAACCTTGGTAGGACTTGCTCCTAAACGAGAGTAACCTTGACCACCCGGATTTTGACTTGGTACCGGAAAGAGACGAGAGGATTGGCCACTGCGAACTTGATTTGATATAGGCCTAGCACCTGAGCAGAAGTAGGCCTAGAGCACGCGGCTTTTGCGGGCGCTGAGAACTTTTCTAAGATTTATATTACGTCAGCAAAGTAATCCGCTCTAAATTGGGTGGTGGGTCGGTGATTACATCATTAGAGATATCCCACCTAACGACAATCAAGACCTGATAGACTAATTCCACTCGACTTGACCTCCCAGTAGTCTGACCCGACACCAGAACGAACAGAGCAGCTTGACTATAATAATAATTGCTTTGGTATAGCGCCGGTGTAAAAAGCTGGTCTCCCTATACCGTGGGCGCTGAGAAATTTTCTAAGATTTACAATGCATTGGGGCCGGCACCGGGCGTTCATGTGTCAGCAGCAGTTCGGGAGAACGGCCTGGGAAAAGCTTCAGTTCCTTCCCGTCTTCTCCTGGTACCCCGGAAGGCTGAGCTCCGAGGATTTCCCCGTCTTCTTAATCGTCCGCGGAGTAGGACATGCCCGGTCTGGCGCAGGCTTTCGAGACTGCTACGAATTCGAAAGTCACTAGGCTAGAGACGAAATCAATCGCTGTTCCACAAATATAGGCCAACTTTATTATTAACTATATCAGCATTGAACAGGCAACACAACGAATCGGCCTATTGTTCAGTTCCGACCTTCAGCGTACTCTCGTAGCTTTATGCGCTCTCTTATATAGCTACAGGGAGCTCCCAATGGGAGCGAAAAGACTCCACAGAGGGAGCGAAAATGCTCCCATAGGGAGCGAAATTACTCCCACACTGAGCTAAAATGCTCCCATAGGGAGCGAAATTGCTCCCATAGGGAGCGAAATTGCTACCACAGGGAGCGAAAATGCTACCACAGGGAGCGAAATGCTCCCATAGGTAGCAAAAACGCTCCCACAAAGGAAGCGAAAAGGCTCCATCAACAGTAAAGGGAAGCTCAAACGCTAACCCTCGGCAGTACCCGCGCAAAAACGCGACACTGCTCATCCAGTAGCAAGTGGGATGCCCCCATCCCAGCCAACAAGAATCAAATCAAAAATACCTCCCTGGCAACAAAGCAAAAGATCACTAACAAATGTCATAGTATGCATTAAATCCGGAGACCATCGTTCCCCTGAACAACAAACTGCCCGAAATAAATTGTCCAGAAATCCTCGCGTCTAAGTTCCGAGTCCCACGCTCATAGCTAAAGAAATTAATTGTCGGGGTACTTCCCCATCAAATTATCATCAGGCAAGTATTCAATAATTTCAACGAAATCCTTTCACATTTCTACATTTACAATTGCGCTGAAAGAATAAAATGATACAATGCCAGACAATATTGCAGCACACTAACGGTAGCGCCTACTGGTAGTGGGCAGGCCGGCGCCTCACGCGCTGAGGACCCGGTTCGTCGTCTCGGCAACGACGGGAAGAGCAGTCGTAGCCATGCCTCCTTCAGTCGCCCCATCATTCGCGCACAGGCGTAACTTGTCTACGTTGTTTACGATGACTGGGCGTATGTTCGTCGATTTGCAAATGTTGTAGTTGATTAGCCCGCATCGTCGCTCCACATAATAGGGGCCAGTATACAGGGATTCCCATTTAGGACTACGACCCTGGTAGCGAGGCGGAGTGAAATACCATACGCGGTCTCCTGGCGTGAAGTCTACTGGACGGACGCGCAGAACGTACGCCCGATTCTGGCGCTCGGCCTCGGCCTTCAGCTGCTCCCGCAGTAATGGGTAAGCAGCCTCTATCCGATCCGCGAAATATCTGACATAGCTCGCATAAGTAGAGTCTGTGAGCCCCATATCCGGCTGCCTCCCGTAGACCAGGTCTATCGGTGCCCTGTCTTCCCGATCGAACATGAGAAAGTTCGGGGTAAAGTCAGTTACCTCGTGAGGCGACGCCCTATAGGCGGCCATGGAAATGGGACAAGAAATCATCCCAGTCTCTTTGATGGCTGCTTAGGACTTTACCCAACAAGGCATTGAGGGTTCTGTGAAATGTCTCGAATAAACCATTCCCGCTAGGATGATAGCTAGAGGTCCGGACCTTATCTATGGCCGAAAGCCTATACAATTCCAGTAAAAAATTCTCTTCGAAATTCGTCCTCTGATCGGTAAGTATCTACAGCGGGACCTCATACCTGACAATTCGGTAATCAACTAAAGCTCGGGCGACCGAGGCCGCTTCCTGGTTGGTCAAAGCTATAGCCTCAACAAACTTATTGAAATTGTTCATTACTGTTCCGTCTAATTTGAAGGCGAGGACCAGTAATGTCGATGCTCAACCTCTCCCAGGATTCCCCGCACTGCATGAGCTGCAGTGCTCCTTGTCGGTGCAGACGTCAGTAGTAGGGAAACGCGCTATCTAGCTCAATTGACCATAATATAGGTCAATTCACCCACCTAATAGGTTACAAAAACGTATTTGTAACCTTTAACTAGGTTGCAAAAACCAATTCATACAAAGACCTAAGCCCTAGGTTAAAGCCCATCAACCAATACAGTCTAATAGGTCCGAGAAATTTCCAATAGTTTCGATGATGAGTCATAATTCATGCACAAACGAAACTTAAGCCCCTGGTCAAAACGTCCACCAATAGGTCAAAACTCATCGGAATTTCCAATAGTTTCACCGAGTCAGCAGTTTCGATGATGAGTCATTGTTCAACAAACAAACAAATTTCTCTCATATATATAAAATGAATGAAAGTATTTCCTCACAACAGCCTAAAGAAATGTCATCCCAATATAAAATGGAATACTCGAAGAAGACTGTGATCGAATTAAGAAAAATTGCGAAACAGAAAGGTATGGTTGGTCATACGAGACTGCGTAAAGCAGATTTGATTAGTAAAACTTAAGCCAATGAGCCCAACACACTCATCACCTCATATTTTACCCCAATCTCAACAAATGCTAGTTTGCTCGATGCACCCGTTTCCGACATTGGAATCTCAACACTCGCTCCCGTACCGGTCTCAGCGGTCGAAAAATATTCGTTAAGACAAAATCAGCGATTAATACATTCGCAAAGAGGATTGAAGGGTACATACCCGAAGAACCAAAGAGAAGGGTGAACGAGAAGATAGAAGAACTGAAAGCAAAAGTGAATTCTATATTCGGTAAAATTCTTATGAAAACACGCGAAAGAAAGAGACGGCCACAGCTATCAAGGGTTTCACGAAACTATACACGATCGAAGGAGCAGACGGAATTGACGCCACATTTTTTTAACATCATTCGAGCATAAGTGGTAGACCTATTGACAAGAAATTGACAGACTAAGGTCAATTTTATCCTCACCTGCCCAATGGAGCGCGTTGACATGAAATCTGGTGAAGTTGATTCCGGAGATATACCATTCCGCTCCATAACTGAAGTGGTTTTAGACTCTACTGATACCAGTGAAATTTATAACAATGCTAAAGATAAAATCCTGGAATCAATGGCTGCCTTCCAGATGCGTGGTAGTAACTGGATGTTCAGAGCAGTTGTAAAGCTGGATATCAATACGGTTGTTTATAAACCGCTGAAGGGTAGTTCTTACATTACACTACCGAAATGTTTAGCGCATAAAAAGGGTATTATCAATATGAAGAACGAAGACAAGAATGCTTCAAGTGGTGTGTAACGAGAGCCTTAAATCCTGTTGATAGAGATTCAGAAAGAATCACGAAAGAATTAAAAATAGTCTGAGAAACTTGATTCGTCCAGCATTGAATTCCCAGTCGTAGCGGATGCTAACGTGATAAGTAAGTCTGAGAGAAAGAATAATATTAGCATTAATGTTTTTGGTCATGAGAAAGATGTTACCTATTCCCAGTATATTCATCTAAGCATGACAGCGATATCAGTGTAGACCTATTACTTATTTCTGACGGACAAAAGAAGCATTGTTGTTGGATAAAGAATTTCAACAGACTAATGGCGGTTGATAACGAAAACTCGTACACTTCGATGCACTATTGTAAAGGATGTTTAATAGGAAACTATGCTGTATTTTAAGAATTATTATCGAAAGATGAGAGTTCCCTTTGTCGTGTACGCCGATTTTGAATCTTTCATTAAACCTATAGACACTTGTCAACCAGATCCCAACATGTCTTACACCAACAGATATCAAAAACATGTCCCAAGTTCTTTCTGTTATTATATAAAATGTTTTGACGATGATCTATATTCGCAAGCTCCTGTGACGTTCACAGCAAAGAGCGAAGACGATGATGTAGCACAGATATTCATAGATACAAGATATCTATGATCGATTTAAATTTCCTAAGAAAATGATATTCGGAAAAAAAGAACAGGCGCTATTCGATTCCGCTACCGTTTGCCACATATCCGATGGCAAACTGGGTAAAGATCGAGTTAGAGACCATTGCCATTTAACTGGAAAATATAGAGGCGCCGCTCATAAGAATTGTAATCTAAATTAAAAAGTTCCCAAGTTTTTCCCAGTATTGTTTCATAATCTATCCGGTTACGACATTCATCTATTCGTAATGAAATTACGAGGTGATGATAACGAAAAGATTAGCTGCATTCCTAACAACGAAGAAAAGTATATCTTATTTAGCAGAGAGGTTGTGGTCGATAAATTTACGAATGAAGAAAATAAGGAAATATTAGTTAAACGAGAATTGCGTTTTATCGATAGTTTAAAATTTATGGCATCGAGTCTAAACGCTTTATCGGGGAACCTAAGGAAAGAATAGTGTAAGAGTGTAAGCAAACACTACTCTCGTAGTCAGCTCGACCTCATACTTAGAAAAAAAGGATTATATCCTTACGATTACGTTGATGCCGTCGACCGACTGAACGAAACAGAACTACCACCAAAGTCAGCATTTCACTCAATACTTAACAACTCAGGCATTAGTGACGAAGACTACAACCATGCGCAAACGGTATTGGATGAATTCGGATTCAAGACGTTGAGAGAATACCATGATTTATATAATGTGACTGATGTTCTCCTGCTTGCTGATGTATTTGAGAAATATAAAGATGTATGCAGTGAGAACTATGGTCTAGATCCCGCTTGGTATTATACTTCTCCAGGTCTTGCTTGGGATGCCTCATTGAAGTTGACTGGAGTAGAGTTGGAGTTGTTGAATGATTACGATATGATACTAATGGTTAAGCATGGGATAAGAGGTGGTGTTAGCACCATTTCACATCGTTATGGACAAGCAACCAATAAGTATATGGGAGAAGCATTCAACGATGGAAAGCCTTCAACATTTATAACATATTTAGACGCAAACAATTTGTACGGATGCAGTATGTGTAAAAATCTACCAACTCATGGGTTCCAGTTGATGAGCAACGATGAGCTAAACGATTGGAGAAGAAACACCGTGTATATTAGAAGTCGACTTGGAATATCCTAGGAACATGCACGATCTTCACATCTTCCTCTTGCTCCAGAGAGTGTTAAAGTCGAGGGATCGGTTGTGCTCAAACTTATCCCAAACTTGAACGATAAAGCAAAGTACATAGTCCATTACGAAAATTTAAAGCTGTATGAAAGCTTATGTTTGAAGATAACCAAAATTCATCATGGAATTAAATTTGAAGAAAGTGCTTGGTTGGAAAAGTATATCGATCTAAATACCAGCCTGAGGACTTAAGCCACCAACAATTTCGAGAAAGACTTTTTCAAACTAATGAACAATAGCGTGTTTGGTAAGACGAGTGAAAATATAGAGAACCGTGTAGACATAAAACTGGTTTGCAGCGAGAAGGAAGCCATTAAGCTAGCAGCGAGACTGAGTTACGACACTCGAACTATTTTTGACGAAAACCTAATTGCCATTCACATGAAACGGACGAGGTTATATTACGACAAGCCTGTATATCTTGGCATGTGCATTTTAGACTTGAGTAAAACTATAATGTACGATTTTCATTATAATTACATAAAGAAAAAGTTCGAAGATAGAGCAAAGTTACTTTTTACAGATACGGATTCTTTAGCCTATGAAATTAAGGCTGAAGGCATCTACGCTGTTATAGCTCCTGACATTAGAAGTAGGTTCGACACTAGCGATTATCCTAAAGACCATCCATCTGGTATAGAAACTGGCATCAATAAAAAGGTCATTGGCATGTTTAAAGTTGAAGCAGCTGGTAAACAGATTGAAGAGTTTGA
This sequence comes from Bimastos eiseni, assembly GCA_959347315.1. Classification (NCBI taxonomy): domain Eukaryota; kingdom Metazoa; phylum Annelida; class Clitellata; order Crassiclitellata; family Lumbricidae; genus Bimastos; species Bimastos eiseni. The sequence goes on from OY365821.1 coordinate 21,912,001, forward strand.
AGGTTTAAGATCGAAACTGTATTCATACAAGATGGTTGGAGTGGACCACAAGAAATGTAAAGGCGTGAAGAAGATAGTCGTTGAGAAATCTATCACTCACGAAGATTACAAAGACTGCCTGTTCACCATGAGAGACCAATCGAGAAAGATGAATGTCATTCAAGCGCATCTTCACGATGTCTACCCCGAAGAAATGAACAAGGTAGCCATCTCAGCAGATGACGACAAACGAGTAATTTTAAAAGATGGAATTCATACTTTAGCATATGGACATTATTCTATAAATATAAAATTAAGACTAAACTAATCGATGACGAAGGCGTAACGCTACCAAATATTGCTTTGTCGAATGTGGATTTAATCGAAGCGGCGAGGAAACTAAATATAAATAATTTCAGAGGAGTATTTCTAAGAGACGAGTTGCCGAAGAAGCCGAGAGCGAACGAGTGCGGCACCCTTAATCTAGACGATTCTGACGGTTAAGGAACACAATGGACGTGTTGGATTAAGCGCGCCAATGATAAAATTTATTTCGACAGCTACGGACTTCCTCCTCCTATTGAATTGATAAATTATCTACAAAGGCCCCTATTCTACAACAGCGAATGAATACAACCAGACGGCCTAGTGTTTTGCAATCATTAATGCCTATATATATTGAAGAAGACGATCAACGATGGTTGTTAATTTCAAGAAGTCGTGAACGAATTGTATTAAATAATAATATTGTATATAAAATGCCTGTTGATAAATTTTTACGAACTGATACTGGATAAACTCAAAGAATAGTTTCTGGAGGTGTTACTCTATCTCAAGCGAGTAATACATTTCTAAAAAGAGATGGAACGAACGCAATGGAGGGTGATTTAGAAATGAATGGTAATACGATAAAAGGACTACCAACTAACATTCATCCACCGGTCATAGCAAGCGGGGCTGTGAGCTTTGGTCAAGTCGAAACTCTATTCAGCCACATGATAACGAATAATGCTGCCAGCGATTATTCGAGGCTATACGTGACTGCAGCTCCAACCATGACTTCGAATGTAATGACAATAAACGGTTTTACTTACGAAGCTAGTGCAAGCGAATATCGCATAGCGGCTAGGTATAACTTTGAACCGGGGAAAGCGTTTCAAAATGCTTGTCATTCCCCCGAATGTTGGATAACCGATACAGTAACTGATGTTTGGTTACAGATTAAATATCCCGTTCCTTTGTCTATGTTAGGTTTCTACATCATTGCTCGCATACCATTAAACGAATGTATTACTAGATGGAAAGTTCAAGCAAGTAACGATGGAATAGTATTTACAGATATCCTAAGTATTAAAACGGATTTCCTCGATGCATGAGTTTTGAACAAATTTACATTTCCAGCATCGTCTAATTACGTTTACTGGCGATTTCATATTATATCCACGACCGCTGGAGCGCAATGGACGGGTATTGGGATGTTACAGTGGATACTGGTCCAAGGATAAACTCTTCACCATTTACGAATCCAGAACCTGTTTTCAGATAAAGACCTTCTCCTACACCATCAAGTCCAGAACCTTGGTCTGGCTTCAAGTAAAGACCATGCCCTTGTTGCACTATCTTGTAGTTTTTACCTCGACTATTGAGATATATTGCACCACCCGATCCGGTGACTTTGTCTATGACTTTTGATCCAGCCGCTGCACCTATCCCTGTTAATGCACCCGTTGCTAAGCTTGGTAATACGCTCGATAGCATGAATTTGCCCGCAGTTGCCAGAAATGGTAATATAGCCCCAATATATCCACCTTCAACTTTGGCATTATGGATTAGCTGCGTTTTACTCATTTTTATAGTCACACCCTTTCCACCCTTATACGCTTTGGCTAATTTATTAACCTGTGCCTGGGTAAGAGCTAACCCGCGGTTTCCATTTAAATCGTTGTGCTTTAATCCTATGCTAACACCGGTTCCTGCCTGTAGCGATTTTTTGATTTTGTCTTTTTGTCCTTCTGAAATATTAACTTTGACATTTGTGTATCGACTCATTTTATATAAGACTATAAAACTTTTAAGCCTCTCTTATATGAAACCGTATCGATAATTCCTCACCTCGCAGATTAATTAGTTGGCCATTTTGGTCGGTGAGAGACGTTTCCATCATCGATATCGTGGATAGGGTGATTGGAAGATATATCAAATTTCTCGGCGTTTCGATAATCTCTTATAGCCGGGCCCTACATTCGGGAAAAAGGAACAAATTATATTATTAATCGTTCCGTTGCTATAAGATGCTCCGATGATATCGCTCGTTACTCTCAGATTACTGACACTCATTATGTCCACTATATTCTCCGATTCTTGGTACCCTGCTGAATAACGCCGTCTATCGAAACCGAGGACTTTTCCGATAGAGTTCAACGCCCAAAAACCAACCATGTAATTATCCGCCATATGTACAACAGTCTTCAACGTATTGCTGTTTGCTTCTATTTCAATATTGTGTTCTTCGTTAACCATATCATAATGCTCGTTTTCTTTCATGATTCTCTGGACGTATTCGTTAATGTCTGTAGTTTCGTAACACCCTTTGGGAATGGTTATAGTAACCCACATATCTTGACCATTCGGCGAAAATAGAAAGTTGTTGTTAGTCGCGTCGATGTTTGGGAATGAAAAATATGTCTCCAGACTGATAAGAGCCATTTAATACTTTTTATCGTTATCGAACTGAATCAACGGATTGAATCTGGTCCTTATTCGTGAACTCTTATCACTTAATAATATGTAAAACGATAACTTTGGCTCTGTGTAACGAGCGGTGTTGTCTGCAATCTTTTGCAGAAGTGATTCCATTTTTAAAATATAAAAGATTTATTTATAATGGAATGTAGAATTCATCGAAACCGCATCTATACTTGCCGTTGTTCTTATTACTAGTCTGATCTATCACTACAAATCCATGAGGTTGCTCCCAGGCTGTTTCACATAGTTTCTTAAACGCATCCTTAGGCATGTCTGTACTTACGTGATCGTGGTAGATGTGATTAATATTTTTCTGGTCTTGAGGAAACAAGCAGATAAAGTTTGCATTCTCTCTGATCGTCTGTCTAGGTAGTTTGAAATAAGTTTGAGCGAGGCAGAAGCAATCAACGTTACTATGCCATCCCCGGATGTAGTAGGTCTCACATTTATTTTGCTTTTCCAACTGTAAATCATCGAAAATCATCAAGTTTTTCTTGTCACGGTTCAAGTCACTCGGAGCTGGCATGTCTTCCGATGATTCAAAGAACTTACAGCAGATATCAGATTTTTATCTGAGTGTTTAGCCATTTTCTCAATGACAAATGCCGGAGGTACATTTTCTCTCGCGATCTTGTCTTGGCACCCGAATAGCCCGATGATGGATTCTTTCGGTATTTTTGCTTCAAATGCTTGCTTGAGTATTTTATACTCTGGTTGAAAGAGAGATCTTCCGAATACTTTCAGATTGTCGTAGTCTAACCATCCTGGTCTTAGAAGTAGGTTCAACAATAGAGTCGTCTTACCACATCCAGACTTTCCTACGATTAACACTCTTATACCTCTAGGTAAAAGAGGATTGTTGAATCTCTTAGATAATATGTCGTTCCACGAAAAATCTTTTATTCCATTTTAAATATATCTAATTGTATTTAAAAAGGATGTATTGCGTAAAGTGTAAAACTCGTACTGAAACTAAAAATATTCAAAATGTTACAACGAAGAATGGAAGGTCAATACTTAGAGGCACATGTGATATATGTGGAAAGACAAAGACACAATTCGTGAAGTCTTCTGAAGGTGGTGATTTAGTTGGATCTTTAAATTCGGTTACAAGCGGTATTAAGCTGCCGTGGGCTAAATACCCAGAGGAGATGCACTTGCCGGGACATTCGTTTACTGGTCCTGGTACTGGACTTGATTTGAGGTTGAATTCCGATGGAACTCCTATGGATTGGTCGAAGCCCGTCAATAGAGTCGACAACGCTGCATATCATCATGATTTAGCTTACGACCAGCACTCCGATACAGCTTCTAAGAATGTCGCCGATAGAGTGATGGTTAATGAGTTGAATAATATTCATAAGTCTAGCTTACGAGAGCGGATAGAAAGAAGTCTCGTCAAACCTATATTATCTACGAAAGCTAGTCTCGAGCTAGGTTTAAAAAAAGCCTAAAATTATAATGGACTGATGAACTCGCGAATGAGTTACATAAACCTGTAGTAAGACGTCTTAGGAAGAGGAAGGTGTACGTTGGTGGAATAGATGAAATATGGGCTG